>CAJVPP010000287.1:0-37429 GCA_910592005.1 Funneliformis mosseae | reverse complement strand
AGTTAGTTGGTTGTGTATTTTTTTAATAAAAAAAATTTTGAATTTACTTACTTGTAGCCAGAGTTAGAAGCAGTCAGATACTTATGATCGCTACTGTATAATCTGTAATACCTTAACCTGATTCCCTTAATGATACTGTTATAATGTGTTTTAATTCAAGTGAGAACCTTTTTTTATTTTTTATTTAGAGTCTGAAAATCAATTAAATCACTTTTAATTTTACTACTTTCGTTTTTATCTAGATTTAAAGCTTATTGGATAAAATCAGAAACATTTGTGATATCTTTGTGTGAGTAGTGTTGTTATTCAACATTGATCTAATTATGGTTATAATCTATGTCACGAGATCCAAGGTTAGAATTTTTTTGTATTATTGCTTTAGGTCCCATCTCTGCAAATTGTATCCAATCATACCTGTATTCATCCTGTTCTTCATTTTCTTCAATCTGTTCATCTTGACTTTATTATTATCGTTATTAACCTCATTTTTATGATTTACTAGTTGTTCTAGCAAATCTGAAGGGTCGTTGTTGATCGTGTCAAGATGTTAATTATAAAGTGTTAACCAGAAGATATTGCCATTATCTGTTAGTTGTTAAATATTTTGATATTGAACATGAAGTAGAACTTTTACTGTGCAAACTCCTCCTATTATTCTTCATTATAATAGAGTGATAGTTGAGGCCATATCCTTAATATATTTTTAGAACTGCATCTCTTCTATTGATCTTTAATTAACTTGTTTGTTAAAAACAATTTGAATAAAGAAAGGTATTCTAACTCTTTGGGTTAAGCCCAATACCTTTTTAACGCTGATTATATTATATGTTCAGATTTTTCTATGTTATCTCAGCTATCTGTATTGCAGATCTACCTTAAACCTTTCTCGTTAATATTTAAAGAAACGAATGTTCAGTTTGAATGATATAGTGGAAGGCTTTGAATAAGATGGCTTGCTTCTTAAGCTGATATATCTCGTTTTGAAACATTATTAAGCAGAAGTTTTTGTATTAAAGTAAGTAAAGGATTGTCTAGATCGCTGTTACTAAGAATCTGATTAAAAAGGCAGCCAAATAGGATTTTAATTTGTTTGCGTACTTTACAATGTATTGTAAGGCTATGTGAATGCTAAAAATTAGTTTAAGATCTATATTCATTCGTCAGTCTTGCAATTGCAATTGGTTATGCAAATTAATTAATGAGTCATTTTTCTTTGTCAATAACTCAGATTGTTTGTAAATATCTTCCTGAATGAAAGTATGGTCAGTGCAATCCTTTGGATATCTGAATCTGCATACTTATTAACTTTCTCAGTTTACACATATGCAGTACGAAGGGCTACATTTTGTGTGCCATTATAATTTATTGATGAGTTTGATGTAATCTTATGTACTGTCATTGATTTTACTGTTAGCCTTTTGATATGGATATTTTTTAGATATAGCTGCATTGATTTTCAGATTTACTGTTGTGATAATCAAATTGATATATTCTAATGTTTTTTCATTTCATTTTTATTTTTTTTTATTTCTTTCCAATTAATTGTGCTTACATTTCATTTTTTTTCAATTTCATAGACATGAACACTTTCTCTATGTTGTCATTTATAACGATACTACCAGTCTTTAAAGTCCAAATGTGATTTCAATACATCATTGAAGAATTTTTTAAAGTGTTTGTAAAAGAACCAGGTGGCTATATGTGGATTTTTGATGATGTTTTGTAGTTGCTATTTGCCAGAATCTCTTTCTTTTAGATTACTTTTTGACATTAATTTATGTAGCTCAGGTCAGTGAAATCAGCCGTACTAAAGGTGAAAAATAATAATCTATTATGTCTGATCTGCCTTATTATATCAGATAATTCTGAGCGTCAAGCTATTCAGAATTATCGTAAACTACGTAATCCTTCTTCATATCTCATTATCTTATCAGCTAAGTGTTTGTTATCTTCAGCTATCATTTCTTGAATTTCTTTAACGTTAATTTGTCCATTATTCACATTCTAACTAATATATATTTTTTCTTCTTGCAGAACCTTCCATCTCATTGTAGAGTTAAGTGTGAAGTACCTCTATCGCATGTGATTTCTGAATCACCCATTTTTGTACTAGAGTAAATATTTAAAATACTCTGCTAGCTTAATCTTTCGAGCTTGCTCAAAACATAGATTACTATTTCTATATGAATACAAGGTCAAAAATGCTATCGCTATATATCTGAATGCTTGAAATTCGTTGATGAGGATTCCATCAATTTCTGACTATACCGTCAGAGTGATGTTGCTTTGCATTTAATCAAGAGTTTCATTGATCACAACATTTTCTCTTTGTGTCAGAGGTATATAAGATGCAAGTATGCAAGTTATTTTATCGTCTTCATCTCCATCTTAATCTTCGTCTAAATTCTCATTATCATCTCTAATCTGAGAAAGCTGATCAATGATGGATCTGTTCTCAGGTAAGGATCAAAGTATTTCATTATCAATAAGAATGTTAAAATAATAATGAATGTTTGCTTTTAACCATAATAGTACTTTAGAGACCTTTTTATAATGCATATTAAAATCTTTGAAGGCTGTTGGTTCGTTGATGATTGTTTTCACATCATAAGAATATCTAATGTCGAAGGTTTTCTTGATAGTCGCTTTGTAAACTCTTAGATATCTTGTGAAAAATTTATTATATTTCCCTATAACCATTCTGTTCTCCTTGAAGTTGATATACTGTCATTACCGTAAACACTTAGGCAATTAGCATTTTTTCAATTTTAGTAAGTCCCTTAAGGTCTTCGGATACCTCTTCTAAATTTATGTTATTTTCAGCTGAGAATTTCTTTGGTATTGACTTTTCTGTGTGGTAACGTCGGCACATTTCCTTAATGATATTTATATCTGACATTTTTTATTATATACAAGGTAAGATTTATTTTGGATATTATCCATTTTGTTTCAAAATTTCTTTAACAATTTTTGCTCTTTTACGCTGATTGTTGTAGCTGAATTTGTTCTATTAGGCATGCCTGGATTATCTACTGTTTCATCCTGAATTTGTTTATTTGCATTTCTTTTCTGATATTCTATTCTTTCTTATTGATGTTTGTTACATTTTCATATATCACATTTTTGTTCGTTTTTATAAGCCAATCATTTTTCACGTTCATCAGTAAATTTTAAATTGATTTTCTCCTTTCTTCTTTCTCAGACACTTGAAAGACACTCATCTCGTTCTTAATATATACAGCTTGAGCTATATTTTACTATAATTGAAATATAGGATAAAGTTTACTTATGTGTTAATTTTTAGCATATTCTATTATTATGACTTTATTAAAAATAAGAGAAGGTCAATTTATTACTTCATATAACTTTTGGCTAATTCTTCTTTATCTAACTTTAGTATTCTAAATATTATAAGAGATATATCTTTACATTTATTAGTAAAATTAAAGGTTTTTTGTATAATATAATTTTTTAATCTAATTGAATAGAGAATTTATTTAATAGTTTAGGTTGAAATATTTTGTCTAAATTATTTTTTAAAGTTTTTGTATTTTAGCAATACAAAGATATTTAAATTAATTATATTAAAGAATCATAATTTAAGATAATTGTTTAAAATAAGACATTAATTCAATTAATTCTATATTACTAGCTCTTTTTAATATATTATAAATAGTTAACTTTTATAATTAATGATTTTTGTAATGGTCTAGTAACTGTTATTATATTAGTAGTAATAAAAAATAACTTTATATTATTTTTTGATTAATTTTTATTATTTTTAATTTAATAAAGAGATTATTGTCAATTAAACGAATTAAGTCTAAATGATATGAATTTTTTATTAAATAAACTATAAATAATTATATAACTGTAATATAGTATCATAATTATATAATAAAAATATTGTTAAATCACTTTATAAAGATATTTGAAAACTTTTTTTATTCTTTATATATTTTTTTAAAATATTATTTTTATTGAAATGTATTAAAAAGTTGCCAAAAAGTATACTAGAGAAATTAATTAGGTTTACAAAAATTGTATTTAAAACTTTAAATTCTATATTATTAATAACTATTCATCAATATGCTTAAAAAAATTATAGAAGTATATATATGTATATATAGATAAACTGATAGAGTTTGTAATTAAAAAATATAAGTTTATATAAAGATAATATTATAATTAGTTATAACTGATAAAAAATAAATATCATATAATTTTGCAAAATTTTAATATTAATAAAATTGAGTTGCAATTAATTGCAACTAGTATAAATAAGTATTTTAGAATTGTGATATTATCTTTAGTTCATAGAAAAGTATTTGATAATATATATAATAAGCTTAATATAGTAAAATGATCTATAATCATATGATTTATATAATCATATAATACTTAAATAAAGTAATCAAATTTGAAAATTTTTTTATTTAATAAATTAATTCCTTTTTATAAATAATAAAAAATTATAATTATATAAAAATTTAATTATAAGATAAAATTTTATTTTAATTTTTTGATTTTTGATTATAAAAGTTCTGTACGATATAATAAATTACTAAAATATTTTATTAAGAAATTTAATACTTTATATTTATTTATAAAAAAAATAAAGTATAAATAATTTTTCTGGCAGTTTTCTCAAAGGTTCTATATATACTAAATTAAAATTTATATTTTAAATAAATATAAAATAACGTGTTTTTATTTAATTAAAAAAAAAAAAAAAAAAAAAAAAAAAAAAAAAAAAAACGGCATAAAATCTAATTTGGACCAACTAATTTGAGCCAAAATATACAACCGTATTTGATCATCATATAAAATGCACAATGTCGATCATTTTTAATTTTTGACATGCGCATCGTCAACTCTTAAATTTTAATAAACTTTCTCTCTTACACGTCATGGAAACAACCATTTCTACCGTTCAGGACATCAGGATGTCAAGGTATCTTAAACATTTTTTATTGCGTTTCGATGGATTGTTTACTAATGTTCCTTTCGTTACTTTCTTAGACGAGATCGTGAAGATCGAGAACAGCGTAATGAAAGATTCAATAGGGAAAGGTACGCCAGTTAACCAAATCAATGGTACCATAAACGATTTGTTAACTTATTATCTTGTGATAATTATTCTTTAAATACTATTTAATATTTATTAATGTAAACTTCTTTTAATGTAGAGACGATCGACCTCAAACGCAAACTGTTAATAGAGGTATACTTTTTTCAAGACCTAGGCAAAGGTCTCCGATCGACTATGATGATATGGATAGGATACCTCAAGGCGGCGCTACTTCATCGTTTGAACGCAGAAATATAACCACAGGAATGTTGCGAAATAATATGTCTGATATAGGTCCATCGGAAATTTGCTTTCCATTAATGAATGATCGTGAGGTGAATAGAACTTATTTTATTTATTTTATTTCTATTAAAAGATTTTGATATAAAATCATTATTCATCGAAATAATTTATAGTGTTATCAAATTTATTGATTATTAAAATAATTTTCATTAGATCTTTAAATATAAAGATCTCATTCATTATATTGTTTCATTACAAAATTTTTTGGTTATCCGGATTTTATGTTGTGAAAAAAATTTTTCGAATATTATTACGTTGGGAATTTATTTTAAAATAAAATAAAGATAAAAAAAAAAGTTGCTACTTCATGTCACATGGACCATTTTACGAGTTTATTTGTTTAAAAAAAAATTACATTTTAAAATTTTACAACAAAAAATCCGGGTGACTTAAGTAATTTCTCTTCCTTACTATTTTCCTTTTATTTATTTAATTCAATCAAGAAAATTGAACATTATATATTGATTCTTACTTATTTTTAGACACGGACAAAGTATGACGATCGTTTTATTATGCCAACAAGAGATACTCGATTTCGTCAACCAGGCAGTTCACCAACAATACCTACAGCTGCTCACAGAGAATACTTTTCACCTGGTCCTGGCAATCAATATGGTTTTCGAGACATTTATAGATATCCAGATGAGAGGGATGCATGGGCTAATGGAAGAAGTCCTTATTCGCGAGAAAGAGAACGTGATAGGGAAAGAGAAAGAGAGCGTGAACGTGATAGAGAAAGGCAACGTGATCGAGATAGAGATCGGACATATCGGAATAATAATATATCTTCACATTTTGAACGAGATAACCAACACGATCCATATGACTATCGTGATCGAGATTATCATAGAAAGAGATACCCAAGGGACTGGGATTATCGTCGAGGGCCTGGTTATAGAGATGATCCACATGATTCAAGATACGAAACATCGTTATCAAGAGGAGGAGAATCTAAATATTTTATGGCTACTAGACATAATCATTGGAGACAGCGAGACAGGAGATCATCGTCACCATCTGCAAGATCGTCTATAACAAATTTTTCACCTCCACCTTCTCATAACCGTAGTAGATCTACAAAAGCTTCATCTATTCGGTCATTATCTCCAAAAACTAAGTCTTCTGCTGGAAATTCAAGAGGTTCTTCACCACGACGCTCAGACTTAGAGCGTGTTGTTTCATCTAAACGTCCCCTAAAAATATCAATACAGAAACGTATAGATCATAGTGAGAATGAAGATGAAACAATCCAATATAAAGAACCGGCCGAAGAACCAATATTACAAAATTGTAAAATGACGGGAACTAGGTCATCAAATAATGATGAAAATCTTGTAAAATTACGAACTTCTGGAACTGCGAATAATGAATTCGAAGAAAGGCTTTTCAATGGAAATGATCTTGATGGGGTAGAAGAGAATATTGAAGGTTATGGCAATAGTGAGAAAGGAGGTTGGACGGGGTGGAGAAGTATAGATCCTGGTCTTGTTGCTATAAATGAGCAAAAAGAACGAGAACAAAAAAGATTATCAAAAGATGAAGCTGTGGAATCTGGACTGGTTACCGATCAAATTGCTGATATGGATTTAAGTTCGGGAGAAAATGATGAACAACCATCACAACCTCAACTTGAAGATAAACTATCTGTTTGTTCTGATGAACTTGAATCAATGGAAGAATCTGATGCAGTTGATGATTCAACGGAATATCGTGTCGAGATATCGAAAAAGGGCAATGAAACTATTGATACTTCGATTAATCGTAATCAAATTAGCATAAATATTTATAATGGAGAATCGCAAGAGACTTTGACTTCTCGTGGTGATGAAAAAATAAATGGCGAAATGGACATTCAACTAGATAATCTTAGTAGTAAAGTTGGTGACAAAGTAAATCATGATAACTTTAGTTTACCTATAATTCCAGAAGTTACAAATTCTCCCCGATATATTATCGAAGGTTCAACTCAATTGGAAGATGATAAAATTGATTATAATGCAATAGGAGAAGAGATAGAAAAAGTTGAGAATGAAATTGATCGTTATCAAAGCCTTCTTGATCAAAAGAGAAGGTACATTGAAGAAAAAAACCTTGCACGCGCAAATCGGAAATCTAAATCCAATAAACGCGTTAATTTTGAGTTTCATCAAGAAGCTATATTAATTCAAGTAGAACAAATGGAGTCAACCCTCACTAATGAACAAGCGAATATTAATAATGTTTTGACTGCCAATCATAAATTAAATAATGTTCAAAATGTTGATACCTTGTTATCAGTTTCGCCAGAAAATGATAAAGTAACAAATGATCATGAAGGAGATCATGCCTCTAATACTTATCAAGATTCCCCCACGGAGACATGTAAACGAAATACAATGTGGGAAATTATTTATTCAGAAAACAAGGAAAGAACAAATAAATGTGTTGTTTTTCCTTTTGATTCATTTAATCGTTTTGGATCTTGGGGACAAACAAATGAAATTTATAAAAGTTTGCCAGAATATCCTTTTTATAAACAGAACATTTTGGATCACAACCGGCTCCGTCTTTTATTAGTAAAAAAATTTCAAGATCAGAAAGCAAGTATTAAACTTAAAGAGCAGACTTTGCAACAAGAATGGAAAACACTTTATTATTCATGGAAACAAAAATTTGAAATGCTGCAAAAGACGAAAGGAAAAACGAAACAAGATGATAATGATAATAATTCTACATCTGGATTTGCCGCAAGATGGCCGGTTCGAACAAATAGAGGAAGACGTCGTGGTGATGTTGTCAGATCTGAGGCTGAAATGGAAGAAGTTATGAAAATACTTCAAGATGAACAGCGTAAATGCCAAACGTGGGCAAACATTCCTCCCATGATTTTAGATCCGAAAGAAAGACAACAAGCAAAATTCATTAACAATAATCGAAGTGTATCGGATCCTGAAGATTTTTATGATTACAATGTCGATTTGAACGTTGATTGGACAAATCAAGAACGAGAAGATTTTTATGAACTTTTCAAGTCTTTTCCAAAAAAATTTGGTAAAGTCGCAGAGCATCTTAAAGATAAGTCTGCTAATGATTGTGTTATTTATTATTATCGAAATAAAAAAGAATTAAAGCTGAAAGAATTGATTCCAAAAAATGGTCGAGGCCAGCGTACAATCGCTCCGAATAGTAAAGCGAAAAAAAACAACAATACATTGAATAATAATAATCAAAACATTGGTTTAATAGATTCCAGTAGTACTAGTGTAATTATAAATAATATTAAAGTTTTGGAGAATGTTAATGAAGGGTTTACGTCGATTAACGAAATTCCTGAGGAAACTAATGAAATTTCTAATAAACCTATTGAAAGGCCACCAATAATTATCACGGAAACTGTTTCTCCATCGATAGAACAATCAGAAGTACATAAAGATGATGTAAATGAAGAAAATTCTGAGGAAAGGTCGGATGTATCGATGCAGCCGCAACATCGTAATGCAAATGCATTATCGAATGTTCAGGAAAAGTCAACAACGCAAGAAAAACCTGTTAATAATCCTGAATCGAATCATGCTTGTAGTATACAAGGGGTTGTAGAGGAAAGTACATTATCCGTTACTAAGAAGGCTAGAGTTTCAAAGGGTAGAAGAAGGTCAAAAGTATCAGCGGTAAAAGATTCTGATCAGCAAGAAGGTGAGCCGGTAAAGAAAAAACGCAATATTGTATACGTCCCACCCAGCACAGGTCACGATAAGAATAGTAATTTGTCAGTCGTAATATCAGATGTACAAGAGACTCGAAAGCTAAGTTCTGTTAATGATGATGGTGTTGAAGAAACAGCTCGTAATTTTAACTTGATGTCACTTGACGGGAATGATACACATTCTTCCACACAACCGGAAATGACTTCAGTAACCAAAAGCAAAGGTCGTCCAAAACAAACTGAAAATCTAATGGATAATGAAGTTTTATCACATAAAAGTTCAACTGTGAATGATGATCGTATATCACAAAAGAAAATATCATCTTATTGGAACAAAAGAGAAGTTGGCCAATTTGAACAATCATTAAAAGATTTCGGAAAACAGTTCAAGCAAATAGCCGATGTAATCAAATCAAAAACTGAAGTCCAAGTAAAAAATTACTATGAAAAACATTATGAAAAACAAAATATTGGAATTAACTTGGAAGAGGTTAGGAGTAGACCTACCACAAGTGATGAGATACAGAGTTCACAAGAAAAGCAGCAACAAGCGAAGTCTAATGTTCTAGTTAATCATGGTGTATCAAATGATAGGAATAATGCACATAATGCATCAATCAATTCTCAGAATAATGAAACAACCTTTCCTCGAGCTGATTTCTTATCATCTATGGAGAATTCTGTAAATATTACACAAATAGCTACCGAAAGACAAATATCACAATCATTTAGCTTGTCAGACAATCCATCAAATTCTTCCGGTATAAAAAGATCTACTCCGCAAGGGCCACAAAAAAGTAATATTTCATTATTGTTGAATAACGAAGAGAATACTTCAAATGTAGATGTCGCTTCTTGGTTTGACGAACAAAGCAGTAAAGATAATGAAAGCGAAGTTAGTAACGATCCAATGGTTAATGATCGCAGACATAGTATAACAGGTGAAACGAACATGCAACATGTTGTTATGCAACAAGTTCCAAATCATTTAATGACGCAAAATTCAGAGTTGCATCGTCCAAATAACATTCCAACATCATTATCACAGCAACCGTCGTCGCAGCAATACGCGCGATCTTATCATATGCAACAAATGTTTCAGAAACAACAAGAGAATATGCAGAAACAACAAATGGAAC
Organism: Funneliformis mosseae; assembly: GCA_910592005.1. Lineage (NCBI taxonomy): Eukaryota > Fungi > Glomeromycota > Glomeromycetes > Glomerales > Glomeraceae > Funneliformis > Funneliformis mosseae. The sequence continues at coordinate 27,234 of CAJVPP010000287.1, read as the reverse complement.
AGCAACGACAGTTTTACGCACATTTAATGTCGAATCCTCAAAATCAACAGCATGCATCGCAGCGTTTTTCACAGCTTTACGTATACATGCCTCAGCAGCAGCAACAATCTGGTCAACAGGTACATCAACCATTACATCAAGCACATCAACAATCGCATCATCATCAACAACCTCGGCAATCACAACAAATTCAACAGCAGAGAATAACGAACTCGGTTGTTCCTATTCATAACATCACATCCAATAACGCTACACAAAAATTCGTACCTATTAATATACAGCAAAATTATAATATAAACGTACCTCATGTATATAGACCTCCAGCGTTTGGGGTTTTATCCAGTCCAGTCAACATGACGGGTTCATCAACAACATCACCAATAACTCAGCATAACACCAACGTTTCGCAGCAAAGTTCTTTCACGACGTTGCAACCTCATCAAACTCCCAATTATAATACAAATGAAATGATAACGCAAATTCACAGAGTGAATTCTCCTTTTAACGGAACTAGTCATTCTAATCATTTATTTACTCAATCACCGGTCAGACAGCATCCACATTTTCTTTTGCAGAGAAATTTAGTTGGACGTCCAACGTCATCAATGAGCAGTACATCAGTCATGGGTGAATTAAATTATAATGGCCAACATCAGCATCTTTTACATACCAGACCTTCTATAGTTATGCCAAGCAGCTCTCCTGGTATAGTACAAGGAATGCAGGGGAGTTTGGTTAGTCATGGGCATACACATAATTTTACTTCTTCTCCAAGACCTTTTTCTGGAGAACGACCATCACAACAATCATCAGAACGGAGTAAAAGTCGCCGTTCATCACCATTATTAAATCCCAAAATAGAACCTCCGTCTTAGATGATGAATTAACAAGAGGAAAATGAAAAGAAACAATTTTTTATTTTTTAATTCTCATTAATTGATAATAGGAATTTATAATAGGTTATTGCTTTTCATGTTTATAAGTTAACCATCAATATATCTTCACTTGTACATTTTTTCAATTGTTTTTTGATATTAAATAGTCGATAATAGATAATCAAGTCACGTGACAACATTTCTATTTTTTTTTTTTTTGACTTTATAAATAATAAATCTTATAATTCTAATCATGTATATTTGAGTTTATTATTAGATACTATTTATACGAAAAAAAAAAAAATTTATTTTTTTAATAAAGATCTTTATTTAATTTATTTAATTTTCTAAAAAATATTTTTATATATATTAAATGTAATATCCAAATGATTTGACAATGTTGATATTGAAAATAAGCAATGATCTTCTTTATTTGAAAACATCCAAGATTACTAATATTAATTATATAATCATTTCCTTAATGTAAAATAGTTTAGTGAGAAATATTTGTCATAACCATTTTTTGCATATAAATATAGATCAAATCCCAAAAAAAAATTTTAAAGAACATTTTTAGGAAATCAATTATGTCATCAGTTCTTGATCAAATTAAACAACACACCACCATCGTTGCGGATTCTGGTGATTTTGAAAGTAAGTATTACAAATTTTTGTGGATGGTGTCAAGCGCGTCTAATTTTGTGAATTTTATTCCCTTTTTTTTCGTTTTTTTTTTTTAGCAATTTCGCAATATAAACCTCAAGATGCTACTACGAATCCATCGTTGATATTAGCCGCTACACAAAAACCAAATTATGCTAAATTAATTGAATCGGCCGTCGATTATGCAAAACAAAAAGATGAATCCATTGATGAGAAGGTTGAGTGGGCGATGGATAAATTGTTGATTAATTTCGGAGTAGAAATCTTAAAAATTATTCCGGGAAGAGTTTCAACTGAAGTGGATGCAAGACTTTCTTTTGATAAGGAAGCAACCATTGAAAAAGCGAGACGTCTTATTAAACTTTACGAGGAAGCTGGAATTAAAAAGGAAAGAATATTGATCAAGGTTGCATCTACTTGGGAGGGAATTCAAGCTGCTCGTCAGTTAGAACAAGAAGGAATTCATTGCAATCTCACTCTCCTCTTCTCATTCCCTCAAGTAAGTCATCATAAAAATCTAGTTCCTCCTCTTTGAATTAAATAAATAATATCGCGCATTTTTTTTTTTAAGGCAGTCGCTTGTGCTGAGGCGGGAGTGACATTAATTAGTCCATTTGTTGGACGTATTCTTGATTGGTACAAGAAAAGCACTGGCAAAACATATGAAGCCGCTGAAGATCCCGGCGTTCAATCTGTAACTAGGATTTATAATTATTATAAGAATTATGATTATAAAACGATTGTAATGGGTGCTTCTTTCCGTAACACTGGCGAGATTGAAGAATTAGCTGGTTGTGATTTCTTAACCATTAGTCCCAGTTTATTACATGATTTGAAAGAAGACAAAAAGAAAATTGCAAGAAAATTGAGTCCAGAATCAGGTAATTGTTTTTAATCTGTTGATTGAATTGAAAGATTTTGAATATCATTTAATTAATTCACTAATTCGATTTTCGTAGCTAAAGCGACTTCAGAACCAAAAGTCACCTTTGACGAAAAAACTTTCCGATGGGAACTCAATCAGGATGCGATGGCCACCGAAAAACTTTCTGAGGGTATTCGTAAATTCGCTGAAGATGCAGTTAAATTAAAAGTTCAATTAAGGAAATCCTTGTCTTAATTTACTATTATATATGATCGTTTAGTTTATATTGACGTATCATTATCACTCTATATATATTATTTATGTTTATTTATCTCGCAATTATCACCCCACAATGTGGGTATGTGATAAAATCGAACGCATGTAATAAATATTTCGTTCGTTTTGTAAAAAAATTGTCTTTTTATAAAAAAAAATTCATGGAAGTTACCACGACAGAGCCACCCGAGAAGTTCGATGAAACATCTGATTTTCAAGTTGAACATTTAGAGAATTTCTTAAATGTAAACAAAAAGAAATTTTATTACCTTCGGGTTGGCTTCGTTTAAGATTATTTATTAATACACAGAATACCACCACGTTTATTCATAATAGGATTTTCAGTTCCTAAATACTATTGATACTTCCAAAGAACTCAAACATCAAAAACTAATTTTAATAAGATTATCCACTATAAAGAATGTGTTACAGAATTATTACATGCATGACACTTCTTTCCTTGTTAATGAACGTGCAACAAAATTCTGCAACCTTCTCTTTAATAATCAACGTACTCTGGTATCTATTACATATTTTGGGGAAAAAAAATTTGTCGTAATTGATTATTTAAAGATTTTTTTATTATTAATTAATTTAGGCGCGATATCTTGTACATAATGATGATTTTATTGTATATTTGGGAAAAAAAATCTTGACATTATGGCTTTTACTAATGTCTAATAAGAAGGTGTGAATGTAATAATTCATAAAGAACAAGCTGTAATATATTTTTGACGCGTCAACATCAATCAATCCATTTGTTTTTAACTTTTTCCATCTTAAAAAGTTGTTAATAGATAATGTTAATTTAGAAGAAATTCAAAGGCAATTATTAGAAACCATTTGTGATTTATACATATCAAGTCTTGATAAATTGAAAGACTCGTCAGTCTCTGCTTCTGTTGAATCAGCCTTGGAGATATTTCATAGTATATTAAAAGATTTTAGGCATCGTTTATCTGATGTAATTAATGAATTGGCCGAACATGATTTAACACAACACGTGGGATGTCGATTATTGAATATACTTGATAAACGGTTTGATTTCGAAAAAATTATGGATATGAGTAGTAAGGATAAAAAATTGATCATCGTTCCAACTCTTACAATCATTTTGGACATCAAAAAACTTGCGATTGATGAGATAGAGAATGTGTTTGACTTTCAATTAGTACAAGATTTTCAAAATCTTTTGAAAAAAATCAACTCAAAGATTGAATCAATATGTGATTTATTGTGTCATGATTATCCACCGATTATCAGTAAAGTCTTGGACATTCTACATCGTACGATGAAGTCTTCAAATGATATTAACATGGTAAGAAAACATCTTACAAAGTGGAAATACACCTCCCTTACTAGTCATTTTTTTTTTTTTTTCTTATAAGATTTCGTTACTGCTTTTCAATAAAATAATAGATCTTTTTAATTCTTACTGGTATACGGAATTATACAGAGGAAATTTTGGCTGCTTCAAATGCTCAAAAGCTTGTAGGTTGTCTTAAGCTCGATGATGATCATACCGAATTTTTCGATAGACAAATTGATAACGACAAGATTGAATTTGATGTTGCTATAAATATCGAATGTGTAAAGAAATTAATAAACATTTACATCGAGGTTTACATTTCCCTGATGAAATTTTACATGGAAAGTGACAAAGGGGTGATAGAGATCGATCATTACATTTCAAATGATGTAAAACTTCACATGTTGAACGACATTTTAGCATTCAGTCGAGGTAAGTACGATTCGATCGTCATTTCAAAAAGTTCAATGTAACTTAATTGAATCATTTTATTCATTTATGTGTTATATGTTATCAGGTTTATTACAACAAAATGAAGATTCGATTAAAGATATATTCAATTGGTATACCAATAATGATAGTGATCTAGTTACTTTCATGTTAAAATTGGTACGATTGGAACTTTTATTTAAAGAATTTGAGAGGAGGTTGATCGATTTTGACGAAGAGTCTCAAGAAGAAAACATGAGAGGACGAAAGTAATTATTTGTTAAGTTAATTAATTTATTCAAATACAATTCACTTAATTCAACCTTTGAAATTCTTTTTGTAGATCAATAATCGAGTGCATATCATCACAAGTCAATCACGTCTTGAATTTTTGTACTTCACATGATTTCTTCTTGAGATTTTTGATTTCCACAGGGTTTAATCACTCAATATTATTGGATTTTTTAATTTCAAATGAAACGATCTTTTTGGAATTTCTTTTAAATTATTGTAAATACCTTGAACAAGATATTTCTCAATTTCTTATCACATGTAAGAAATTTGATGAAAGGAATTCGATAATGTTTGAAAGAGTCGCGGGGATCTTTAAAAATTTGATTCAATCAATACAATTGTTGATGGAAAAGGATTTGTTCCCTTATAATGCTACTTCTTTGATTACTAGATTAAAAAAGGTTGAATCGTTGATTTCTTGTTAATCATAATCACAAGGATTTTTAAGGTAACAAATAAATCGATTCTATCCAACGTATATATCTTGAAACAAATAACAAGTATAACCAGTTTACAAGTATTTATTTTTTAAAAAAAAATTTTTTTTACTTGGAGTAGAACTATATTATTTGTATTTACAATGAAATTCATTGGCGCTTGAATTTGAATTTCAATAATAATACCCGAGATTTTGTAAATGAAACCTATAAATATGATATATCTGTTTACCTGTAAGTAAGGATTCTCAAAAGTATGAATATACTTTAAATAGAATAAATAGTTGATGATTTAAATGAACAAGCTATTTTTTAAATGGTATTATTTCCCCCTTTTTTTTCAAAAAAAACAAAAAAGTTGAGGTGTGAAACAAACAAGTTCAAAAAATTATGTCGACAATCGTTCGATGTGCCTAGATATGGCCTTTAAATGTCTATGATTTTACAAATATTTGACATGCTTTCAGTTATACTTATACAAATATAAATTCAATTAGGTATACTTCAAAATCTGAGAGATTTTTTTGCTCCATATTAATATAAATCCAAAAAAGTCCTTTCTATGTAATCTATAATCAGAAAAAAAATTAAAAATCATAATCATCATCTTCTGGTCTTTTTGTAGTAGTAACAGTGGCAATCTGTTCAGGAGAATCAGCATCTTGCATATCATAATCTGAATCGACCCCACCAATTGCAGAAGAATCCTCATGTTTCACTGAAGTTGTCATTGTAAAAGGTTCATCATCATTATTATCCTTATTGACATTAAATGGATGAACTTCCATCATATCATCATAATTATCATTATCATCAGGTAAAACTTGTGATATGTCCATATTTAATGATGAATCTAATTGACCAGGTGGTGGCTTAAATTTAAAGAAGATCATTTAGTACAAATATAGTGGAAAACAAAAATTCTGAATTAAAGACAAGAACGAGAACGAAAAACGAAAGAAAAAGAAAAAGAAAATGGAACGAAAATTAAATAGAGTTCACCTCAGGTATAAGTTGAAAGTTAACGGCTGTTAAACAATGACGATCTGGTGGCAGCCTCAGACCATACTTTTCTGGTACAGGTGGTAATGGTTCTTTATTACGTTCTTTAGCAAGTTGTGCCAAGAACTATATTAAAGTCACATTAAACGTTAAATCTTTATAAAGATTATGATTATAAAAAAAAAATTCAAGAATGAAATATCGAACCTCTTGTCGTGGTGGTGCAGTGAACGAATGAGTTATACGACCTTGAATTGCAAGTTTTACATCTTCGATATCAATATCATTCTTCCCGGCATGTTCAGCATAGGCCGAAGCATCTTGAATAACATCAACTGTATATCCTATTAATGTTCAAAGTATCAATAAGATGATTCCAATTCATGATGGAATGAAATTAACAAATTATGTGAGAACATACATATCGATGTGTATAGTTTTAATGAATAAAAATATTTAAAACAATATCAACTTACGATGAGCGAACTCCAGTAGTTGTTGAGCTACTTTTGGTTCATAATCTTCAACTCCTGCGGCTTGTAATATAAGCTGCATGACTCTAGAATCTCTCGGTACTTGATCCTTTAGCTGTGCTTGTGGCACATTCGGAGGTTGTGCCATGTTTTCCTTAACTTTTTATACTAGGAACTGATCGGTTTTATTTTTTCTGGCAAGAAACCGACTTGTTCAGAGTAGAGTTTCAAGGTTTGCCGACAATCGTCGTGGCGCAGCATTGACAAAATTCTTTACTTGATTTGATTGGCTAGATTCGATGTAGCACCGAACTAAAGATGGATGAGTCATGTGATCTAATCATAAAACGCGAAATCTTTTAGTATTAAATCACAAAGTTGTCTAAGTCAAATAGCTAGTTCAAGTAACATTTGTTAATGCGTTAAATTTCCCTTGCCTTTTTGTAAGTAGAAGTAAGTTATAGTCAGTCGAATAGTTTAATAATGTTTAGTCGCGTCTTTTTTTTTTTTTAACCATTTATTTTAACGCTTTCAGGTAGTTTCTCCGGTTTTCAACTCTTTTTTTTTGTTTTCATTTTCACGTAAAAAAAAAAAAAAAGGTTGACCAGAAGTATCATGCAAGGTCAACAGCAAATACTGCAACCGCAGCAACCTCAACTTCAGCAACAACTTCAACAACAACAACTTCAGCAACAGCAAATATTACAGCAGCAGCAACAACAAGCACAAGAACCGCCAGAACCACCGAAACTTACAGAAGAAGAACGTCGTAAATATGAGGAAGAACGTCGCAAATACGAAGAAAAGTTAAAATACGCACCATATGAAGAACGTAGAACTTACTATATAAAAGAATATTCTCCGCACATTTGCTATTCTTCAAGATATTACGACGATATTTCAGAATATAGGCACGTCACTTTACCAAGAGAAATAGCACAATTCTTACCCCAAGACACATTGTTATCAGAAGAAGAATGGAGAGGTTTTGGAGTACGTCAATCTCAAGGTTGGGAACATTATTTAATTCACGCACCCGAACCACATATCTTGCTCTTCAAACGTGAAAAAGATTATCAAGTAAAATATCCGAACGGAAAGCCACAATAAAAAAAAACCAAAAAAAAAAAAAAAAATATAGATGAACTTTTTTTTTAGGTCGAGACAATTTTTTAAATTGTAAAATAGGTAACATAAGGATATATTCCCGGTTTCATAAGCCACTAACATGTCATTACTAACATAAGTGATTTGATTAAATCAGGAACGAAACGAATCACTCACACACCATGCAAACATTTCCCAACTTGTGGAACAATAATTCTAACAGAAATAAATCTTTAAAAAACTTTCACATCATTTTTTACTACATTTAAAAATAGCTTTTAGGTGTACTTTTTATTGAACATTCTGTGATAAAAAGGTTATTATTACGATAATAATTCGCCTCTATCAAAACTTTAAGATTCAGCGAATTCAAAGCTATGAGTTTATTTAGCTAAAAATGGTTAAGTTAGAAGAAAAGTTTTATTCACTTTATCCGTTTCAAAATATATTGATGTGGTGGTTTGCTTTTATTATATAATAAAAAAGATTGATATTTACGAAGACAAAAAATTTTCAATTCGTGTCCATTATTGTCGCTCTTATGAAACTTTTTGATGTCCCCAATTACGATAATCGTCACATGCGTTGTGCCGATTCGTTGAAAATGCTTTCACGGAAAATCATGTGGAACGTTATTTATATAGTCCGTATCGAACAAAAACAATCATACTGCGGAGATTTTTTAATAAACTCGTACTTTGCCCAAAAAAGGATACTGCGTCGGAAAAAAAAATAATGGAGTACAAAGAACTATAAATGAGGATGTTCAATGGAAGTTTTAGGTTATTAGCTGATCTCATAAACCTTTCTATATAACCAATTTTTTTATTTTATTTATTAGAAGTTTTTAAAGTATATATAATGTTGTCAAAGTGTTGTTTCTGTATTGGCCTTAGGTAGGACACTTTAAAGTTTACGAAAGTTAATGGGAATAACTAGAATGAGGATTATTAACTAACGGTTTTGATTTATTAGAACGGCTACCCTGTTATTAGCCTCTCTTGGAGCCGTAAGTGCTCGTTTGAAAGCATCTTCTATGACGCTTCTCTTTTAAGTTTTCTTTTCTCATTTACTTATTCTTTACACTATTTTATTTTATAGTTGGCTTATCTATCAAATGCGTATCATTTTTCAATCTTGGCAGGCCAATTTGGATTCTTTTATACTGTTTTATCTACATATTATTTAGGTGCTTCCTTTGCCTGTCTTGCGGGTATCGCTGGTGTATTAAAGGTAAACATAACATAATATCAATTGTATTGGTTCTTGAGCATAAACTAAAGAAATAAATTTTTTATATAAATATATATAGAATAACCTTAAATATGTGAAAATTTATGCCATGTTTTATTGGTGGCAACTTATGTTAGGATTTACAATTTCAATAGTATTTTCGGTTGTGGCATTCTATTTTGATAAAGATGTTTGTTCAGAATTAATTGAGCAACCTGATGTTGATATGGATATGGATTCTTGTATGGAATGGTACATTAAAACTGCTGCTTCAATGGTTGTCATGCTCGCAATAAGTTGTCTCATAGACGTAAGTATATTATTATTCCCATGAAAATAATGTCACAAATTCTTTTTGTTAACAAACTTTTTTTTTTTTCATTTATAATTTTGTAGCTTCATTTCTGTATGGCTGTCTGGGCTTATTATCAAAGACTTAAGGTCGAAAGACAATATGGTGACATTAGAGATTCTAGTTATATTGTATATTATACTCCTATCCCTGCTTATACTGTTGTTCCGCCACCTGCATATGATTCTGTTCCTGTCGATTCAAAATCTTCTTCGAATATTCTACCTCATAGTGACAAGCAATAATTTCTTTAGCTTTTATATGTTCTTTTTTGTCGTGAAAAATCGATTCTTAAATTATTGATTTTTATGTTTCTTTATCCTTTTTTTCATTTCATCTTAATAAATATTTCAAATCAAATTAAAAAAATTAAAAAAAAAAAATTAAAAAACATTTGATGATGTAGCCATTAACAATCTTTTTGGTCATGTGGATGGAAATAAATAAAATAAAATTTGAAAGGACAAATCTTGTACAACCTACTACGAAAAATTCACATTTGTTGTTTTATTTTTAATTGGGAATAAAACAATACTATGTAATTTATTCAACTCTTGTGATATTAAAAAAGTATCTTTTCATTATTACTATCCCAAATTGTTTGAGCGCGAAAACCATAATAATGACTTCTAGGTTGTCGTTAAATACCCCTCTTTCAAGTCCTAAAATACAAAAGGGTGGAAGAACTGAACTTACGGATCCTTCAGTTAACCCAGAGGTATTTAATCGTTATAAAAGGTTGGTTTTTCCTTTGTTGTGACGCGTTTTTATTAGTTTGAAGTATGCTGTTTAAAGTGCATAATAAAATTAAAAATAAAAAAGATAGAACGTCGTTTAAAAAATAAAATTCAAACCGTTTTGCTTTTTTTCTCTTTGGTTGAGCGTTTATATTAATCTTTCCTTCCTTTTTGGGGTTTAACAGATCTTTTCGAGCTATACGTTTTGCTTTAGAAAAAGCAGACATAAGATGTCCACCTAATGCCATGAAAGAAATAATAAGGCATCACAGCCCATCATTAAAAGTGTGTCTGGATTATTTTAATAATAGTCATAACACTAATATTTCGAAAGATGATACCTTACAAGGTTTAGCCAGTGAAGCACTTCAGTTGAATACACGAACAACTCACTTTATAATGAAAAGTTTCGAATCAGAATATGAGGATTATAATCAATTGGATAATGGAGAATATTTATCAAAATTACATGAATTTTATTATGAAGAACGTCTGAATTTGATAAAAATTTTGTGTAAATTATTGTTTTATTCTAAAGATACGAATTGGTATTATTATATTTCGGCAAAATATTTTATTGAAAATCTTAATATAAGTGAATTTTTGGACAGAATTTTTGATCAATTTCAAGATTTGGCTGATATCGGTGTACAAGCCTTCATACCGGAAAACATTAAACCTTTTAGTTTTTCAATGCAATATATTAAAGAACAAATAGGGATATTAGAATTATTATGTTTGATATATAAAGAGCATATCCCTAGACAATCAACAAAAAAATATTTGATAAAATTCCTGACTCATTGCATGAACACAAAATTTGGATATAATCAATTTCTTTCGTTACACATCAACTCCAACGGTCAAGTTTCATTAACTGAAGTTAATCATTTTACTCAAATTCTTATAGTTCTCATGACCTTAGTTGAATTCAATTTCACTGGAATTTTCCCTTCTGTTCACGCAAAAAATAAACGAGTGGCACCATCAGATGATGTTAGGGCAGTCATTGAGAGGGCATTGAAGATGAATGATGATCCATCTAACGGAATATTTCTCTGGTTATGGTCTTCGTATTTAACACATATACAACATTTTTATGATGAGACAAGTTGGCCAAAGGAATATCAAGATCTAGAAAGTTATTTTAATAATATGATATCAGCAAATGTTTCAAAGGCTTATAACCTTAACGTTCTAGATTCTATACATGAGATTTTCAAAGGTCCGTGTTTCAGACCAGAGGAACTAAATGTAAAGGGTTATAAGAGGACTTTTAAAACTTACTTTATTTCAATCTTTGAAGCATTTAAAATACACGAGATCCCTAAACATCAACTCCTGGTTGAATGTTTCGCGCAAGTATTTGTTGATGGTGGCCCTTGCAGAGATTTCTTTAAAGAGGATTCGTTTTTTGAAAAGCGAATTTCCTTATTTACTTGGTCAATTTCTTGGTTTCCTCAAAATTTTCATCCATTAATGAGACTATACACTGCACTGTCCGGAGACGAGGATTCGGCCGAAGAAATATTTGTCTTGTTGAAAAATTTTAGTCAATGCACCTGCTTGGTTCGTGATGAACAACTCAAATTTGAAGTATCCAATGTGAATGTGGTTTATGTCAAGAAGCCAATCAAGCTTTTTGACAATATCTATCAAGGCATTTTTACCATTCCAGAAAATACACCTGGTTATATAATCGGACGATTTGATGATAGCAAGTTAGTACAGTGGAATTTCAAATATTCCGGATGGCAACTCTTTTTGGAGATGTTGGAATCATTTCCTTTAATACAAGGCAGGGTCATTCCTGATTACGATCCTACTTTAAATGATGATCCAACCCCTTCGCGAATCAAGGAAATATTACAACTTCTTTACGCGCTTTTATCTAGTTCTCCGAGTTTGGTCGAAAAGATATTGGATCATTTGGAAACGTGTTTTAAAGACAATAAACCTCACAATGATCTGGCATTCACGATCTTTGCTGTTATCGAATACGTCATGAATAACATTCCTGACGTCCTTGATTTCATCACCTCTGGTCTGCAATGCGTTAAAGCCTTGTTGCCATACTTTAAGGGTAAGATCGTGTCTTATCTTTTACAATCAGGATTTTTACCGAAATTAACTTCAGATGATCTCCCGGAGGAAAGCTCTCAGTTTATCTGTAAATTACATCATTTACTGTTAAAGCAAGAATGTGTTGAAGGTCGTTATCCAATTACGATAACCGTTTTAGATCTTGCTATCGAATTCTTTAATTACTTGGATGATTTCAATTTGGAACAAGATCAAGAATTATGGAATAATTCAAAAGAAATACTTCATTCTTTAACTTCTTATATATTGAATGTCGTCTTTGTGTCTTATGATCAATGGAGATACAAAAATGAGTTGGAACATATTCAAATTGGAATCAAGTGTTTGACGGTTTTCAATAAAATCTTGTTAGGTTGTCCTCCGGATTTCGACATTCCTAACTATAATGATCCCATCATAGATGTTACAAAGGATTCGTTACGAAATTCTCTTCGGAACTACTTATGGGATCATTTTATGATGAATGAAGGTTCATACAATGTTTTACCTTTATTTTCCATTATTGAAAGGAACAAGAAACTTTCCTTTAATTTTGAAAGGACTGATAATTCTCATCTGAAAAAGTATGATAAATTATTGGAATTGGCATTAGCATTTCTTTTAAGGTTATTCAAAATTCATAAAATAAAAACTTCGGAAGTTTCCTGGTTGGAATCAGCTATGTTGGATCGGACAAATGTAAACTTTAACCGAGGGTTGATAATGGTCATTTCCTCGTATATTTTATACCCACATAGCTTGGGGGTTCCCATCTTATCTAGTGAGCTGATGACACTTCTTTTTTCATTGGGTGAAAGGTCTATACCGTTTCAATCCTCGTTGAGTGGACTCTTTGGAAATGAAGCTGAAACCATAATCATATATAATAATTTCATAAAACGATTTGCGACTGAAATTAATGTTGAAGATTTACGAGTTGCTATCTTGAATTTTTTCACAGTTTCAACCAAGGTTCATATTGGACTGGCGATTTTTGGCGGATTTGAGTTGATTTCCAATCAGCTGGATCGTAAAGGCAAGAAAAAAGAGACCAATAAACTTGATAAAAAGAGGAAATTTAAAATTTCGATGAACATTAATGATGTCATTGTTGGTCTCTTAAAGGATTGGAAAAAAGTTTATGATACCGAGCCTCGAGTGTTTCTTGCCGCTGTGCGATTCCTAAGTGCATTATGGGAGAATGTTCGCAAAGGTGAATTTATAATTTTAAAAAAATTACGAGAAAATAATGAATTATGGATCAACATAACGGAAATCCTCTACATGAGATTAAACGATAATGGTCACCATGGAGATGAGTCCTTGGAACTATCTCAAGGAAGTGTTGTCAGTAGAGCAAATGCTCACGTGGAAAAAATTTGTTGTGGACGTAATATCAAGGCTCTTTTATTCCGGTTGTTGGGTCGTGAACTTTGTCTCGTTACAAGTCAGATGAAGGATAAAAAAAATAAAAATCGTGGCGAATTTATTAGATCATTACCCGCAGAAGGAATAAGAAAAATTCTTCAAAATATCCTTGAAGAAAATATGTTAAAATTTTGTCTTGAAAAATTTACGCGGATCGATCAACAACCTATTCTCATGTCGACTAAATTTGTCGAGGAGAATATGTCTCCTTTGGTTAAATTGAATCGTTTAACGATCTTGTATTGGAGTGATGATTATGATTTGACACGACGTTATGGAGATAATTTCAAATACGATATACATTTGGCTTGGAAATTGTTAAAACTCTCGAAAGAAATATCGATTGCGAATTCATTCCTGAAGTCATTGTGTGAAGAATCTCATCATTTGTCAAGAGTTAGCTCTCAAGTCGTTCTCTTGAGGTCTTGGAAGTATTTTATGGAAATCACATCTTATATATTATCTGATGGATTTTGGATCACTGAACAGAAAACGGACATATCTTGGCTGATACTCAAGAAGGTAGCGGAACGTCTTGTGGATGAAATTCGACGCGGGCATAATGTAGAAATTACTATTCGTGACGATCTTGCCGATTTGCTGTTACACTCGATGGAGCAACTGATCATATCGAAAGATTTATCTAAACCTAGGATAGTTCATTACGCAGAATTAGTTACGTTATTATATAATTCTCTTACCAGCGTTATCAATCAAACGCAAAATCTGGATGAAGGTCACTTTACGTCAACCACCTATCGGCCAATCTTACAATCACTTATATTATGTCTACGGGTACTTCACGATGCTAACCAAATCCTAAAGGAGGAGGATAATGTATTGTCGCAATTTCGACAAAGTTGCCAATCCCTTCTTTCGGAATTATGCGATTTTTTAGTTGTGATCACCAAGAAAGATGAGATTAACCAAGATCGCGAGGAGGATATTTTGATAATATTAACTGTATTGGAATATCTCATACAACCATTGTGTAATCCGTATCCTTCAATTTGGTTGGGAATACTTATGGAGAAGAAGATAATCACCTTGCTTCTAAATATGTTTATTTATTCGATGTCGATGCCTTGGAAAGATCGACCCAAATTCTCGGATGGGGTGATATATTTTCTACTGACATTGGCCAATTTTCCGGTTGGAGCATCGCGATTGCTTATAGATGGAATCATGTCTGCATTTTGTAACAATAAGCTCTCGGTGGAGTTACAAGAGGGAAAGGTCGAACCAAATCTAGAAGAAAATTGGCATAAGATTTGGTGTTTGATGTTGGCAGTTATTACCGCTATGTTACGTACGGTCGAGAAAAGGAACTTGAACATGATTTTGAAATCAGTCGTTGGATTTATCAGCCTTTACAAGAAGCAAATTCAGCGAGCCATGGAATGTGAACTACCGACGAATATGTTCAAATTGGAGGAGATACAATATATTACCATATTATTATATCATTTATCAATACATTTAAATTCCTTGGAACCGGATATTGCAAATGAATGCTTATTTTACTATGATGATCCTTTGCTAATACTTTTAGCGAAGCTAACATATCTATTCACGCATCCCAAATATTCTTCAAGAGTGATGATACCTCTGACACCGGAGGAAATGAAGCAATCAACAATTCTTTTAACTGGCGGGATCAAATTAGCATTCGAGAATGTTCTACCGGACATTGATTTAACTTCTTCATCTGATGGAGGTTCCGAAATGAACAAATTTTTGCAAAAAGTTCAACAAAAACTTTTATCAATTAACAGAAATATTCTGGCAACTTATATTAATCTAACGGAATCACATAATGTTTTTCACATGTCTATACCGTCATGGTCAGATCAACTTGTATATTTAGAACCATTGATGAAAGTAACTGATAAAGATCCGGCAACTATCGCAACGTTATTTGAATTGATAGACCATGGCATGACGTTAATTCAATTATGGGAATATATACTTGACACTAATAAGTTCAATAATATTGATGATTTGGAATTTTGGCAAATTACTTGGAAATCTTCTATCATCATCATTGAGATGAGCTTCGTATTGGCAACGTCTCAATTAACCACATGTTTCTTTTCCGAAGAAAGAAACAAGGAAGATATTGAGGATTTATTCACCGAGGTGTTTGAAAGGTTATTAAAATTTACACGCGTCGTAAGGAAATTATTGGGTATGGGTGCCCGCGTTTTATCTGAAGAAAGTGATTTAAAATCTTTTGAGGTGGTTTTACGGAATTTACAAAATTTTCTTACCAAAACTATAGGAATTATGTAGCAACTTACGTGAATTCTATTATAATATACTTTTCTTTTTTTTTTAAAAAAAAAAAAAAAAAAAAAAAATTTTAGACATTATATATATTTAATGATTCAAGTTATAAAAATAATTTTGTAATTTTTTATTAGAATAAATGAATTAGAAAAAGCATAAATTTCCACCCGTCTTATTAAAAAAAAAAATTTGCGGAAAAATTTTGTAAATACATGAATAAAATATTTACTTCAATACTTATCTACGGACCTATGTTTTGATGAATTTGATGAATTATTATTCGATTTTGGATTGGATGTAATAATACTTGGCCGTAAAACGCATAAAAGTAATAAATAACTAAATAACTTTTGTATACATTAAGCAAAAGCAATGAATGGATCATAAAAATTCAAAAAGCAGCAAACAAAACGTTGAAATTTTAAAACCCAATCTATCATTAAGCATTCGATCAGAATTTAACAGAAGTTTATATCATTGGCACGTTCAATTAAATTAAAATAAATAAATGGTTTAATTATATGAAATAGAATAGATATTCGTTTTATTTCCTTGTGTAAAATTTCAATCATTAGATAAAAAAAAAAAAAAAAAAAGATTTCATATAACTTTAATTATACAAATTTTAATGGGTTATATTTAGTGAGAATAATCCAATTAACCCGCTTAATTTTGGGGCATTTTCATCAAAGATCAAAATCATTGTATTCGCAATGACGGCATGTGTAATATTTCATAATCGTTTCTTTAAGAACACGCAACTTCATAATCCATCATTACCATTATACCTTCAACAAGTTGACGTTAAAAAATTTTTCGCATGAAAATGAATTTTGTCATCCACCAGATATGTTTTATTTGTTGGTAACAAAATCTAATTTGGAATATTTCTTTCAGTTGTAAAAGGCATATCTTTTGACGATATGTGATATCAATTGCTCCTTTTTACTATATCTCCATCTGTACACGCTTGCACGGAAATGAATAAACTTAATCAAATTAAAATACATTCGTTTTATTTTACGAGAAAAAATGTAATGTATATAAGTAACTAAAATACTAATGCTATGTTTATTTGTCATTAACTAATAATCGTAATTTTTGTTGTTCTTCTTCTTTTAAATCGGAACATAAATGAACAAAATTATTTTCATTTTGAATTACGCAATGACGGAAAAAGTCCGTAAGATATTCCTATAATGAAAATTAATTCGTTTGTTTGTATTTCGATGTAAAAAAATAAAATAAAATAAACAAAAAATTAATGATATTACTCTAAGATTCGTAAGATAAACTGGGTCATCTTTCACATCCGGGTCATCATCAAGGTCTATTTCTATTCCCTTTTTATCTATGTATTCTATAAATTAAAAATTTTTTTTTTTAGAAATCATTGAAATGAATATGGCAGTCGCATAACATAAATACGCTACCAGAAAGAACAACGTAATCTTCTGCTGGGGCGAATGGTGAAGGTTCTTCTACATCCTCCCATTCATCGCACTTATGTGAATAAGACAATTTGAATTGTTTAAAGGGATTGTTGCAAAAAATAAAAATTGATGAATAATTGAATTTGTAATCCTTCTTACACCATCATCGGTTTCAACGCTATCATCATCATCGTCGTCGTCATAATCCAATTCTGATCGCTTTATGAGATCGCTGTCTGATGAGTTCTGAAAGTCACAAATTAGTAATTTAATTATCTTTACGTTGGCGGAAATATAGATATACTGGTCAGGATCTACAAGAAGAAATATAAATTGTGGAGATGAGGAATAATTCGATAGTATTAGAAATTTATATTTAATATACTTAATCTAACATACTTGTTAGAGTTCTTGATCGAGTCATAATCCCTTATAAGTGATTATATAAATAATGATTTTTTTAAAATAATAATAATAATGATTAAAGTTATCTAAGTCTAATTTATTTTAATAATAGAATATAGAGTGGAAATACATACTAGAGGAATTCGTGACAATTAAATCACCTTTAACTTGGATACCTTGTATTCGTGGATCACCAGAAAGAAATAATTTTGATAACGCAATGGAACTAAAAAATGATACCTTGTAAGAAAAATATACATGATAAATAAAAATAAAAAATAATATGTCGTAACAATATATACCTAACTTTAATACTATAATACCCCTGAAAACTCTCGTGATTTTCGAGCCAAATATTAAGTAATAATTCTAATCCATTTCGACCATTGATGTCCAACGTACTCAAGAATTCGACGACTGTCGACAACTGGCTTAGCATTAAGTGCGCAAATATCATAACTAACGACTGAAAAATGAAAAAAAGGTAATTTATAAATATAATTTGATTACACAAATAAATATGGGTCGTTTGCTATTAAAATCGAGTCACAAGACAGTTATTCATATGATCATAACGTGATCTTATGATACCTGTATGAAAGTGGCAGTTTTTGCTCCTTCTAGCCTGGTAGCGGCTGCTTTAAGTAGGTCTGGAAGTACAGGAACAATCCTATTACCCGCCTATAAATATAATTTAAATAACTTAAGTAACTGAGATATATAATCAAAATTTACAACATAAAACTATACCTTATTGATTAGTTTGACAACTAGATCACCGAGAAAGCAAGCAGACTCGCTCTGACTTGGTTGAAGAGATTTTGCAATATATTGTATTACATAATCTAAGCCTGTTTTTCCAGATGAATCCATCCTAAATTCAGAGAAATATTTCATTAATACACATTATATAACAAAAAGAAAATTTTAATTATATACCATTGTGAGATATGTTCACAATCCTTTTGTATAAAGTACTTCAAACAAATTTCGCCGTTCTATAATCATATTAAAAACTTTGTGGATTATTATTGTCTATTTATTAATTAGATAAACTAAGAAATGTCTACTGACCTGTAAAATACTCCTATCTTCATGTACTAACATTAAATGTATTAACGAAGGAAATATATGTTCAACGTACGAAGTAGGCAAAGGTGAAGGTCCACCCTTAACCAAACTTGTTATTAGATCTATTGCTGACTGTATCCAAATGCAAACTTTATAAATATATTTATTATTTTAAAAAAATTTAAAAATTTAAAAGTATAAAGACGTATTACCGCAACCGCTGCAGATTCAGTAGCATTGATTATTATATTGACTAAAGTAGGTAATGCTCTGGACTGAAACGCGGCATATGCAGCTGCGTTGCTTGCTAAGGATTCAAAAAGATCTGTTATAACAGAAACAATAAGATGATCTGAAATATGAAAATATGTTGACATTAATATATATGTATATAGAAAAGGTATTAATAAACTATAAACCGAAATATAAAGAAGGCTTGTACCAGTAGGATTTTTCATCCATACATCAATTACTAATGGTCCTATCACGTGCTCATATCTGGCCGTTACATCATAATTTATCTAAGCAAAGAAAAAGGTAATTATTAGCAAAATATTTAGTTAATCAAGTTTACATTTGTTATGTATCGTGGATTTACTTACTTTGATCGCAAACTCTAACGTTTCTAGTACTAATATTAATGAATCTTCAGATGTAACATTCAAAAGAGTTGCCACTCCTTCAATTATGTTAGATTGATATGGAGCTACATATTTTGTATCTAAATAACGACAGAAACTAATATAATAAATAACGTTATTAGTTAGATTGAAATTATAGAAATTTATAAATAATAATATTGATATGAAAAATATACATACTTCTGCAACGCTTTTAACGAAGATACTTTGGCAGGAATTGATTCGATTCGTTGGATTGCATCGACAGTGGCAGCAATATACCGTGCCGCAAGTTCTTCTGATAAGAATGTAGCAAACTGACTAGCAAACACGATTGCTCGTCCTTGAAGAAAAGGAATATCTTCAAGAAGAAAAATAAACACGTTAGTTGGAAGTAATAATTCGAATCTAATAAATTAATTCAATAGTGCGAACCTATTGCAGTAACATAATTAAACACAACGTGTTCAAATAATCCAGTGAGGTCAAAATTCACTTTTGACTCTTGAATTGCTGATTTGAATTCCTCAGAAACATAACCGATTGCTTTTAAGCAAGCCTCTTGCATTTTCCACCTAGACATGTCAAATTAAACTTTTAATGTTTAAGAACAATAATAACATATAAATATCCAAAATACCACATACCAACATTTATCACAAGTAGCACGTGCTTTATCAGATTCTTCTATAAGATGCTGGGCTGTATCAGCAAGGGCTTGCAAAGCTTGTTCCGAAAATTTATCTAGCAATACCTTCACATCAAAATTTTTAGATTAAAGAAAACAAAACAAATTAAATTTCGCAATTAAATTGATACTTACTTGTAATAAATCAATTGCTGCGATCCTAACGCTATAATTAAAAGTTTCATCATCATCATCGGCGACAAATTGATTTGCGTCTGACGACCAAGTTTCAACCTAGAAGCATGTAAAACCGAGCAGTTAATAAATAATGTTAACTTAACTTATTATGTATAATTCAACAAACCTGTTCTTCAGTCATTTGCATGTAAGACACAGCAATCCAAGTAATTTGTTTTAAAAAACTACCCTTCCCATCATTATCCTTAAAAAGTGGTTTAGCTGCCTTTTTACGGACAGATAAACCAATGAATTCGAATTGAGCGAAAAGTAAATATTCAAAGCCGACAACATCTCCATCAGAATCTTGATAAAAATTTATTCGATCATCAGAAGGACGGACATACATGTTAATAAACGTATTGGATTGTCAAAAAAAAAAATAATAATAATGAATTAATTAAAGACAATAAAATTAAATAAATTATATATTATATATTTAAAGGATATCTATCCCGTTGATGAATCAAATCCAGCCAGATCGGTTCCAATAACATAAGAAGATAATCAGAAAGTAGTTTCGGGAAATGTTTTATTAAATAATTCAAACACTACGATGTAACAAATTAATTAAGATTTTTGTTACCGAATTATGTTAATTATAAGAACATATATCCTTACCTTTACAACTTCTAATTTTAATCCACATTCTTCATTTTCACGTTCATCGTCATTGATGGTTCGCATCTTCAAGATATTCGAAAAAATTTTCAACCATTCGGGTAACATAGGCTTTAGAAAAGGCTCGATTGCTTCCGGGTGTTCTTCTTTAAGCATAACCAATATTTCTATGCATTGTTTAAATATCGCAATTGCACGTCCACGAGTTCTGTAAGAATGAATCTTCAAACATTTAAAAAATCAATATTGACATATCATATGAAATAAAAAATACATCTAGGTTTGGAACTACTTACCCCTTCAGATTGCAAAATTTTCGAAAGCTCTGGCAACAATAATGGAGTTACTTGAGAAAATTGTTGTTCCGTAATATCGTGTTTAAAAAATTCTTGACAATTATAAATATGTTATTCCTAAACTTAAATATTATAAACAGTCAATTGTATGATAATAGTTAATATAAAATTACCATTAAGGACCCTCATAGAACCATGGATCTGATCTGGAGAACCAGACTTTAATTGTGATATCAATAAATCCAAAAGATCCGGCCAATGATCAGGCCAATCGTTGCTAGCAATCTTTGATATAACGTAAGCCTATAATATGCAATAAAGCATACACCTTATTAAAATAATCGCAAAAAACAAAAACTATTCGATAATTATATACAAAAGAAGTGATACCGAAGCGACGCGAATTTTACTTGAAGGATCGGATAATCCATTAAATGCTAATTCGCGTACAACAGCTTTTATCTAAATTAAAGGTAAATTATAATACAGAATATAACAAAATAGCAGCATATTATGCTTAATTATGATGAACCTCAAAATCTGGCTCTGGACCTATGAATTTATCAGTCAAAGGCGACCAATGCTTTTCGACATAATTTTTCAGATTAATTGCTGCTGAGTAATTATAAATTAATAATTAAATTAAGAAAAACATATAACAGGGAAACTAACAAATAATATTAATAAAGAGAAAGAGCAAGGATATTTGTCGATATGAAATAGCCACTTCTTGTGAAATTGCCATTTTAGCAAGACTTATAGGATATTCTATATGATTTATGTAGTATATTGGAATACTAGTTAGTATAATGTAACTCTTGAAGACTAGACGCGTCCAAACGCGTAATAATTTTATATTTATATATATAACCTGGAAGTTTTTCCAACTCTTTTAGCCTTGCCTCTGCTGTTAATCGTAGGCTTTGGTTTGAGGAAAGTGCGTGTGAAAGATTTTCGTATACTGCTTGATCCATTTTATCTACTGATAATATTGACAAAATAACAAGGTTGGGTAGAAAATCTCAAAACTTAAAAACCCTTTATCACCAAAAAAAAAAGGAAAGATCGATCTCACCCGTCAGATGAGTCGATGTAATTGATTGACCAATAAAAATCGAGATATTTTATAACGTGACTCGATATTGTAAATCAGTAAAAGTAATATAAACTTATAAATCATTAATAGTTAGTTAAGACCCAATCTTAAATTATTTAATTGAAGAAAAATTTTACATAAATCCTCCTTTGCTACACTATCATTTGTTATCTTTTTTATATCATTCAAATTATTTATATTTTTTGATAATAATAACATTGTCAATCCAGTTTTTTAATTTGTTATTAGGAATCAATAAATTTATGTATGATTTTAATTTCATTATTTTTTTTGAATAAAATCTTTCAAATTTAATTTTATCATTAAAACTTATCATCTAAACATTAACATGTTTTTAACTTTATCCTAAAGTAATTAATATATATTAAATATTTAAATTAATATCTTTACAAACATATTTGAATGCTATTATTAAGTAAAATTACAATACTTTTTATTAGTATTATTATAAAATATGAATACAAATATAAACTATTCACTCCTAAATTGTTTTACAGAAATAAATATAAAATTTTTTTATTCAAAACATTTAAATATTTTTTTTTAAACAATTTTATATTATTGTTTAATTAATAACTAGATCACAATATATATTATATTGTGACTTAGTTACAGTAAATTATAACCTAATTACTATTAGATTGTTTTCTGGTTGCTATCATATTACAAATGTATTTATTTTTCAGTTATTTACAAACTTTTAGTGGCTTATTTTGTGATCATCCTTTCTACTTACTTATTTTTATAATTATTACAGTGCTCTTTTTTTCTTTCTTTTTCCTTTTCTCTTTTTATTTGCCCATTAGGTTGCCTTTCTTCTTTTCTGTTTACTTTACATTATTATTATATGAAGCTTTTTGGTATAGTATTTGGCTTTTGTTTCTTTTCACAATTACTTATTTGTTATTTATCGTTTGAGGCTTTGATTTGACTTTGGAATTTATTTATGATATGCATTTTTTGATATATTACGTGACCTTTATTTCTCATTATGAATACTGGTTAGTTATATGCTATTTAAAGATTTGATTCAGTTCTAGTACCTGTTTGCGCTATGTAGTTTTTTGTTATATATATCTTTTTTTTCATTAAGTGATTCTAATGCAAGACAATTAATTGTCAATTTTGGATTTGATTGCATTATGGGTTTTATTATTGAGGAGATATGTTTAAGATGCGGTGTAAAAAAATATTAGATGTGACGAGAGGGTGAGATTCATTGTGCTGAGCTTGAATGCTAAATTCACATTGTGCTCGCAATCCTGCTGAGAATGAGACACATGTGAAATGCCAATTTAGTTCAATTACTCCTTTTTTGTGTATTTCCTGAACCTTTTTACCTTTCTGACTCCTTTCTTACCTATTTTCTGGTAGCCTCTATGAGCAAAACTTTTATTTTCTTTTCTTAATATAATTCTACTTGTGGAAATCACCATTACTCTTGTTCTTGCTTCTATACTTCTCTGGTAAATTCTTTCGAACATAGTTGCTATTTTTTTGAGTATCTTAAGATATAAATTTTACTGGACTACTTATTAAGACAGATTTTATTATAAGAAAAAGTGGTCTTTTCTCAATTTAACTTGTTCTTGTATTATCTTTCTAGGTTCTCTAGGTGTTCTAGTAAAAATAAAATTCTAGAAACAAAATCAAAATTTTTATGTATTAAATATATATTATAAAAGTAAAGAAGTTTGAAATTTTTTAGGTCACCTAGGACATCTAGAACAGACCATCTGAAAAATATTCCTTTCATTCTGAAAATAGAAATTTGCTATTTTTCTCCTATCTCTGAAAGTCAAAAACTTTCTAGGGCAGATTTTTCTAAGGTATTTAACTTCTTCTTATAGTAATATATTTTTGAATAATACTTATCTACATGTAAATTACATATATTATGGGTTGAAATAGTTGGTTTTCTACATTGTTTGCAAAAGTTTCACTAACACCTTTTTTAATGAATTTTACATCCTTCTTGTCAGTTACAAGTTTATTCGCATATATTCCCTTCATTAGAAAGATATTAGCAAATAAATTTAGCTCTCATTAGGTATCTCTTATATTTCTATATTTATTTTTTATTTAAACTTTTTTTTCAGAACAGTATATTCTGAGTTTAGGATATTATATAGCTTTCAAAAATTATCTAAAAATAACCCATTCTGAGCTTTCAAACTTTTTAGATACCCTGTCCTTTTTCACTTAAAAGCTGAAAAAGATAAAATGAAAGGTAGGTAATTTGCTATTCCAGTGAAAAATACTTGTTAAGCATTCTAACTTTGAATAATATAGTTGCAGAAAATGATAAAGGATTAATCACAATCTTTAATGATGCTTTATTCAGTTGCCAAAAAATTCCATTCATAGCTATTGATAGTAAAGAATCATCAAAAAAGATAAAAGGAATATACTGCTATGTATTGCGTTTTTATGATCACCTTATTAATGACCAAAAGGCATTGGTAACTCCTATAGGAATTCAGGTTTTCTTTGACATTCTCATATCAGATGGAGAGACTCCAGATGAATGCGAAAAAAAAGTGAATAAAATTCTCTCTGCCATTATGAAATCATATAAAATAGAGTACATTAAAGAATTCTCTTTTGTGGATACTATACAAAAAAACATATTTACAAATTATACAAATAGTACTGATAGGAAAAAGAAAGCCATTCAAGTTATCTAAGAAAATAATTTTGAAACTATTTTAGATGATTTATACTTATTCTACTGAAAGATAACTCAAGAAAATAAAATCTAACTCTTTGGATAATTTATATTAAACAAATATATATGCAAGAAAAGCAAGCAGACCAATCTACTCTATTCACATGAATTCTATATATCTATAAAAGATTTTTGTCTACTAGAGGATTTTAGAATAATAAGTAATCAATTTCTTATTTCAACTCTTTTACGAGATTATACTCTTATCTTAACATAGAATATAAAGATACAATCACGAGAGTTGGATAAATTTACTAAAGTTCTTGATCTAAATCATAATATTTTTATGATTTGTATGACATTTTATCGAAAGATGGTCTAAAGTCACTAAAGCAAATATGTCTTATTGATATTGTAACAGAATCAGATCCACACTAGATCACAATCATATGTGAAAACTAAGAAAATCTGCTAAAAGCGTTTGCCTTTTGCTGGCGAGCATTTGCATTTGACATTCAAGTTAGGTTTAATAATTCTGATTATAATTGGCATTTTATTATAGAGAGAGTATATCATTTCAACATACTCAAATAGATGTGAAAGCGAATGACAAGAAAGTTTGAAATAAAGGAAGAAATTATAAAGTAGAAATATCATGAAAATATAGAAGTAAAATCTGAAAATGTTTTCAAGAAAAAGGGTACTATTAAAGCTTCTGAGAAAGGCGAGGAGGATCTGAAGAAAAAGGAATATTTAGGAGGACCAATTAGAATCAAAATTACTCCAAATGAGAATGATGATTTTATTTTTAGTTTTTTAAATTACCTGATTATATATTAATTAACACTCAGGTATATCTCAAAAAATGTTTTTCTCATTCTAAAGTCAAAAAGAAAAGCTCACTTAAATTCTTTTTACAAAAGTGCAGTCTTAATAGTAAGGCTGACATACCATATAATAAAATGTGAAAAATTTATTCAGAGATGAAAAAAAGCTTTTTTTCATCAAATGTAAGAAATATGCGTAAAATAGTATATTACTATATTATAGATGTACTGCACTGTCAAGAGATTTTAGTAAACTAAAGTATAATAAATGATTATAAAGAAGTTGCTTCTATAACTTACGTTTCTCTTTTTAATACACATTATCACGCAAATAAAATGAAGGTACACAACCTTCTTAGCACATATGCTGTCAAACAAGATATAGTAATTAATATAAGGGTTTCTGAAAACATAAAAAAAGAAAAATATTCTAGCGCATATGTATTTTCATCTAAAAACAGGATTGAATTGAGAAGATCTGTAATGGGATTAAATTTTGCTTCATTATATCTTAGCATTACTATAGCATATAACCTCTTTCCAGAAAATTTATATTTGATCCTAAGGATGCTAATATTGTGTAAAATAATAGAAACAACTTGCATAAAATTGAGTTTTCATTTAATAAAGACATCATTTAAGCTTGATGCATATATCATAATAGCTAAATAGAAAAGAAAGGCCTATATTCAGTTGTATTAGAAGATTTATTTAATAAGAGACTGAAGCTTAAAGCACGTCTAACTCCATTAGGAAAGAAAAAGAGTCACCTTAAGAAGATGATAAGTTCAACTAAAGAAAGAAATAAAAGATTCTAGAAAGCTTAAATTTAAAATATTCAACCATATGCTTCAATTGTGATTATTTTAATTCAAAGCAGAGAGCTTTGAAAGAATATATGAACACTTTTTATGAAAAAGTAAAAAACTCAAAATCTCCAATCTTTCTTCATGAATTAGTCTATAAAACTATTATAGTGAGAAAATACAATTTTAATTTTGTCACAAAATTTGTATTAAAGAAAGGGTTTGGATTAAAATATAGAGATACTGATTCTTTATATCTCACTTGCCCTGACAGGTATTACAAAAATAAGATAAGGCTTTCTTTAGAAAAAAACTTTCCAAAGAAGCGTACTGGACTGAAATAGTCAAAATTACTATGAATGTGATGAAAAAGTTGTGCAATCAAATAAATGCCTATTTTAGGATAAAAAGTGAGACCTTTTATCTAAAGATGGCATACGAATAGATATTATTTCCTGTTTGCTTTACTGGTAAAAAGAAGTATTTCAAGGTTAAGTATGAAGATATAATAAACTTTAAGCTAAAAAAACTTTTCATAAAAGAGATAGATACTGTTGTTAACATTACTCTTTCCGTTGAATAAGTTAACTATGATTTGAAGTCAGGGAGGCAATAGCTATGACTTAAATCCAATCAACTTGACACGCTATTTAT
>CAJVPP010000286.1:0-37463 GCA_910592005.1 Funneliformis mosseae | reverse complement strand
AATTTCAAGGTTCTGGATTACAAGGAATATTTGATAAATTAGTCTTGACGAATTCGAGTTATTTTATTTCTGGTCCTAAAGGTTGTGGCTATATATCATCGAAATTTTCAAAAAGAATTGGTGAAGCAAGAAGATTAATACTAAATGGAGGCACAAATATTTTGAATGACATTACACGCTGGCCTTTAGATAACGATTATATTTCAAATGGAACACTAATAAATTAATTTAACTACATTTCATTTTTTAACATTATATTGATAATACTACACCAAAAAAATGCATAAACTAGCTACATAAAGAAAATAATTCAATAAAAGTAATTTATATATAAATACACGTGATTCCATATGGCAACAGTTTTCAATATTATTATGGTAGGTTATGGCTGGATTTTCTGGCTTGAAGGTGCGTTACACATTTATAAAGCAATTCCGTCCTAATTACCAAATAAAGGGTGCACCAAATCGTCTTCCTATGTTGGTCATAATTATTTTCTAGATCAGTGACCAAAAATTTAGTTTGTTCGACTTTTCTGAAATATCTCATCATTTCATATCCTGAAATAAGCAACCCACCTAATAAAAAAATAAATGATTTGAAGAGATCGTAGTTTGATGATCGGTGACACAAAAAAAAAATTATTGGTGTTCTTTGTAATACAAAATCGCTATTTAATATTTACTGTTTAGACTAAATTTTTGTCAGTGTAGAGGCCTGTATTTTGAAGCTCGGCCCAGCCTAGACTTTAAGCAAAAGTTTTAAAATACCAGCACAGCCCGGCCCGGACTTAATTTAACTCGAACCAGTATAATTAATTTATGATATTTGATTGTATTTTACAAATTTTTACTAGCCAGTACATTTGATTCCCAATACCCACGCAACGCGATCATCGATTTCGTTTTATGAGGGTGAAAAAGTTTTGTAACGGAAATTGGGTACTGTAGCAATTATTTCCATAAACCTCAAAGTAATGAATCTGCTTACTAACATCCACACCAATCAGCGACCTTTGATAGAAAATGCGACCCGGACGGATTGTTCCACAGGGATCGTGTCGTTGCACATTCTTTCATTTATGAGGGAATTGTTAAGGAACGTGTAAAAGCTTTTTATAGACGAGATTTTTAGTCAATGGGAAAAAAAATTGTCCTGTTAGAAGATATTTTTTTTCATCATTTATTTTACACGAGTACCATATGGTAGATTTCCTCTATCGTCCTTTGTTTACGTCTTCGTTCTTTTTTTTCATCGAAAAAAATATAAAAAAAAAAAGATATATATATTTGTTTAGTCTGGATCTTTTTTAAAAATCGGTATCTTGTTTAATTAACCTAATATACAAATCGATTTCTGAAAATATATAAATAAGGCGAACAGGAGGTTCGTACATCGGGATAGTAGACCATAAACTATACTAAAAACGACATGGCCATTTTGTTCAGTCAAAATTTATCTTCAGCCATACTCAGTCACGATTCACAAGGGAATAATTTTTCTATTTAACGAGTCTCAATACGGGGGTACAGTAGGTGACGGAAAAGCTTACGGGTACAGCTAATCTTAAATTCAGAAGGATCTTTTTCCCAAATTCGGCAAGCAAACTCTAACCAGATAAGAAGATCATGCCATGAAACTTATGGGTTTTTAAAGTAAAGGAATGTATAAAAAAAAAGCTTCGCATCCGTTTTAGGTTAAGCACAAAAGAAAATTTTATTCTGAAATAGGAAAAAAAATAGGAGCTCTTTTCATTACAACGATAAATTAAAATTTATTTGTACAAATCTAAAATACCATAATTTCATTAAAATACAACCAAACTTTGACATTTTAATTCTTTTTTTTTTGATTGATTTTTTAGTTCCTTTTTGTTTTATATAAAATAAAATAAAATATTTCAATAATTCTAAACGCGACAAAATATAGAAAATCCGGGCTGGTACCTTGAACCCGGCACGGCCCGGAAAATTCTAAACTTATAGTGTAATTTATCTAAATCACTAAAATCTGAAACTTCTTTTTGAACTGAATTTATAAATTTATTAAATTGAATAAAAAATAATTGTTTGTATAGAACGAATTTACAAATTTTGCGGAGTTTTAATTTTAATTTTGGTTAATTAAGGAAAACTAGGGCTGGTACTTAACGAACCCGGCACGTTACAGACGTCTAATTTCAGAGATTTGATGCCTTGTAGCTCTTTATTTCCAGTCAAATTTCTCTTTATATGAATTTTGAACAATTATCCAAATGTCCGAGTATCGTTCTTCAGAATTATAATATCTTTATGGATGCGATTCTTCGATTCTTTCGACCTTATTGCTGATTCATAAAATGTAAATTGAAGCTTTCATTATACAAAGGTTTAAAATGAAATTTATCTCTTTGATAATATTCCCGGGAATTGTAACTTGGAGAAATATTTTCAAATGATTATAAAAGTCTTTAATATGCAATCAAAAAATTTACATATTGATCAAGTCCAGTTACATCATTTATCTTCCATATTTTCTTCATCACTTAAACTTCCATTTGAAAAATCGGATTTAAACCCAGATATCCGCACCGGATGTATAATTTATTAAGCTTTAAAAAAAAATTATTCGATCTGCACAGTTTTTGAAATAGAGATTCGATATTCGGATTTAAATCCGGATCCAATTTTTAAAATTAAATAAATCCGGATATAAAATAAAACCCGGTTCTTCAAAAAGTAATTTTTTCTAATTCTTCAACAAGTACCAGTGCTTCCTTCCATATTTAAAACCTGCTCGATAAATAATTATTATTTTGGAAACTGTTCAAAAGCAAAAAAATCAAAAATCGTTTATATTCTACATTGTGATACAATAAACCTATTAAACCGTCAAATTCTCAAAGTTGTTATCGAAACTGTCGAAACTTTCGAGACCCATCGAGACCCATCGAAACTGTAGAAATAATTTCCAAATTGGGTTTAGGGTTTTGCCCCGCAACTATAGTGAATATCTAAGAATAATTTATATGTACCTATTTATTTTATTTAAACTTCATATCAATCACATGACAACGTATAATTTTGGCAATATAGTTGTGTCAATTTCTAGTTGTGAAGTTCTCACCTTTTTTTTTATCGGATCCATCCGCCTTTATTTCGTCCTTGTTTATATAATATACAGTACTCACAAATATTTAGATACATGTTTCAAATTCAAAGACTTAAAATCTTCAAACACAAAAGAAGGGAAAATTGTTGAACGAGCGAATTATAAACATGAATGTGATAGATTATTATTTTGCGGCTTATGTGTTGTATGTTATCATGTAACATAAACCATGTAAAATAAAACATTAGAATCTTTTGCCGTATGTACAAATGTGAATTAAATTGTGGAACCCTTGCCTTGTAATGAGAAGTGTTATAAATATTGGAATATAGACATATGCTCTTCAAAAGGATTTAGCATTATTTGTGTAAGTTCATAAATTTGTTGGATTATTAGAAAATAGATTCATAAATACATAATTTGAAAATAAATTTTTATTAATCTAATTCTTTCATAATTTTTCATACAAAAATTCGGATCACGATATTCATATGTTATTTACGAATTACGTAATGATGATCATTGATGATTGTTCATTGGCCGACTTTTTTTTTTTTGAAAATAAATAAAGAGGAACTTGCAACTTTATTTTATCTTTATTTCAACTTTATTTACTTTTGATGGGTATCATTTTTCGCAATTTGATTATTTTAAAATATTATTTACAAAGAAATAAACCAATAAATAATTTACATTTTATTATTCAAGGAATCTTTAAACGATAATTCGAAGAATTTGACAGGTTCTTATTTAAGGTGTAATTCATGCTAAGATGATAAAATATTTCTTCAACTTCCTTTCTTTCATCCCCTCTTAATTCCCACTTCTTTGACCCCTTTAACAGCTGTATTTCCTTCCTTTTCTCTTCTTCTATAACTGTTTCTTCTTCTTTTTCTTCTGTTATTTCTTCTATTTCTTCTCCCTCTTCTTAATCCTCTTTTTTTTTCTTCTTTAAGTTTTTATTCTTACTCTCTTACATTTTCTATTATTTCTCCTATTTCTTCTACTTCTCCTGCTTCTTCAACTTTTCCTACTTCTTATACATCTTCAATTTCTCTACTGGTCTAAATTTTTCTTCCTTTCTATTTTTTGTTACTCTATTATCATACTTTCTTCTATTTCCTCTATTAATTTTTCATTTTTTTCTCATTCTTTCTAATACTATATCATATCATTTTCTCCTTTCCCTTCTTTTTCTACTTCTTTAAATTCACTCTCTTATTTATTCTCTTCTGCTTTTTCTAATTTTTCTTTTTTCACTAATTCTTCTATTTCTTCCTTTATTTTTCTTATTTTTAGCTATCCTTTTATATATTATTATCTCATTAAGTAATTAGAGCTGATGGATCTTGATCTACTAGGTATTTTTATTGAAATTCCTTTTATTACTCTAATAAATAGTCTGAATTAATAAATCTTGATTCTCCTGATATTTATATAGCCATTGTTAACGTTACTCTGTTCGTCATAGAGGTTGAAACCAATTTTATTTTCACAAACCAGTTTTAATCATTTTTTTAATTTGAGATTCAAATTTAAACTGGATTTAAATAAAACTGATTAAACTGAACATTCGGTTATAATAACCTGAAAAACTGAATTGTGATAAGATTTATAAT
Organism: Funneliformis mosseae; assembly: GCA_910592005.1. NCBI lineage: Eukaryota > Fungi > Glomeromycota > Glomeromycetes > Glomerales > Glomeraceae > Funneliformis > Funneliformis mosseae. The sequence goes on along the minus strand of CAJVPP010000286.1, from coordinate 32,754 downwards.
ATTAACAAAATTTTTTTTTGATTTTTATTTAAATTTTATTTAAAAAAATAAATATTAAGCTAATTGCATATTTAAAATTATAGATAAGAATTAAAAAAATAAACTTGATTCACTAAATTTGAAGATAATTTAGTGTTTTTGCTGAAATATTTATAAAAACTTATGTCAATAGATATTTTTTTTGCAAATTGAGTTAAAATATATAAAATGCTTTTGTTTATATTTACCACTTTAAATGATATAATATCAATTTGATAAAGTTTTAAATATTCGAATGAAAAATTCATTAGAAATACACAAAATAATAATATAATTTAATGAATAATAGTGTCAAAATACACAAATTTAAAATTTAAAATTTCATTATATAAAAATATTTTTTAAAAAAAATTAATCTTTGATCGTTCACATATTGCATTATTTATTTTGAATAAATATCTAATATAAAGTATAAATCATTATTTAGGTCAAAATAATAAGATAAATTAATAGTTTTATTAATAATTATATATTTAATTTAGTTTTATTAAATTTGAATTTTCGCAATCAATCAGGTTTATTAAATCCAGTTTTCAAATCTGAAAAAACCAAACCCAGTTTTATGTTGCAACCAGTTTAAATCAAATTTAAATCAAATTATACTAAACTGGTTCTAACCTCTAATTTGTCAAATAAGTTAACTATGATTTAAAGTTAGGAAAATAATAGCTATAACTTAAATTCAATCAATTTAACATGTTATTTATTAAAAAGTTTGTTTAGTTAACAAGAATAAAATTATAAGTTTTATGTTTGCAAAATGTTAATATTGTTTATTATTGTTATTAAATATATATGAATATAATGTTGAATTCTGTCTTTTTCCCAAGGCATTTTTATGCTCTTTATATAAGAAAATTACAATTAAAGAAAATTTATAGTAATTATAATACTATTAACAATAATAATAGAGCTAATAGATATACTAATTATGTTAAATATGAAATAAATAATAATAATGATAAATATAATAGAAATATAATAAATGATATATATGTTCTATTTGGCAGATATAGCATATTTGATATATATATCATATTTGACAGGTCTATCAGTTTCTGTCTATTTTATAATTATAGTTTTTATCCTATTTTTAAATTGGTTAACTCTTTTTCATTTCATCATTTTGAAAGTATTCATCTTTTGATAAGCATGACTATAATATAAAATATTGTATTTTTATATAAAGTCAGCTATTTTATCTTCTTTTTTTTAACTAAAGTATTATCTTTTTTAGCTACTTCATTCGTATTATTTTTAGTTTAAAGTATATTATTTTATTTTATATAAATATTAAAAAAAAGTTTAATATGCTTTTTTTATGTATTTTGATGATGATTTAAGATGATTTTTTATTTTATTTTATTCTTTAAATTACATCTCATTATATTCATTTGCATATTTTTTTTCATTTCAAATAAGCTATTATATTTGATATAGTATTCAAATATTTTTTATCTAACAAATCTTGCCATTTCTATACAATATTCAGGAAAAACATTATAGTTTAAACTACTGGTTAAGCATAAATATTTAATATCCTTTTAAAAATTATAATTATTTAAATATATTTAATAAAATTCAAAAAATGATTTTTATTCAAAATAATTATTTTTAAATTATATGAATAATTAATAAGAAAATATTTACATCTAATTAAATTTAATTTGATATGTATAAAGTAAATTATAATATTAAAAAAATTAAAAAGAAAAAAATGTATATTTTTGACGTTGTGACAGTTGAAAATTTTAGATAAAAATAATTAGAGGATTAAAAAGTCAATTTTATTGCTATGTAGATCTTTTATGAAGATCATTTTGTCTATTTTATTGCTATCGATCAATTATGCAAATCTTTAGATGTTAATTTTATTGTCTTTGATATCACGTAGATCATAGATATCCATTTAGTTGCCTGCAGATCTGGCAATTTTATTGACACAGTAACTTTATTGCCTAGCGAAATGGCAATTTTATTTCCTTTGAATATTTTTAGTTTAGTTTATTTAATTATTTAATATGTATAAATATCTTTGTATTTTTATTAAGTCTTATTATCTTTCTGATAAAGGTAACTGATAAAATGTTAATCTTTTAGATACTGAACTTATATATTATATTAATAAAGGAGTATAATTAATCAAGTATAAAACTTATCTTTCACAAACCCTTTGAAACTGTTATAAATTATCTGTGACCTTTTGCATTCATGCAATTCCTTTTGTTAGTAAATTATTATATGATATTATATTAATTCACTATATTGACTTAGAGTCTTTGAAACGTAATTTCTAAAATATCTTTAAGTTATTTGTATTTATTTTGTATTTATCTCACATATTTTATATTAAGAATAATTTTTTGACATTATTATGAATCCTCACCTATGATTCTTTAAATAATTATCTTAGTCTTATTTACCTTTTTGAGATTTTATTTAAACTTACGAAATGTAATCTATTCAGATAATAGAATTATTTATTATAGAATTATTGTTTAACCAATATATTTATTACATAATAAAAAATTTAATTTTTTAATTTTTTTTTATGAATATAATTTTTTAAATTAAAAAATGAACTTATATTATCTTAAATTTTACATTATAATAATAATAAAAAATTAATTATTACTCTTAATTTTTTAAGTCTTTTTTCTGAACTTTCTAACTTGATTATTAAATTCTTTATGTTCAGATTATTTTATTTTTTTTTTTATTTATAACTATTAATAATATTATCTTTTCATTTAATAGGAATATTATAACTAAAATCAGAATTTATATATCTTATTTTATCTATAGTAATAGTATTATTAAATATTATTCCTTTATTTTCTCATAGAAATCTATTTTTAAAAGACACAGTGAATATGACTATAATAAAAATGAAGTGTAATTTAAATACAGCTTCTATCATAATTTCTAAAAAAAAAGAATTATTAATAAAAAGTAAAAATAATCATATCAAAAGCATGAATAATATATGAATAAATAAAATTTAGATAAGATCAGCTCATAAGTCTTAGACCTATACTAAATTAGATGTTATTCTTAAATTTATTTTTGTTTTTTATAACTATTAGCATATGTTATTAACATTTTTAAAATTTTGCTAAAATGATAATATCTAAAAATAAATATCAGAGATAGAAAAATAACTAGATTAAGAAATAGCATTTTTAATACCTAGTTTTGTATTTATTTACAAAAAAGAGAAAATCAAGTAAAAAGATATAACAAAACTACATATATTTTTTCTTTTACAAAATTCACAAAATTAATCACTTTAATCTTCACATTTTGTATAAATAAAGATAGCCTTAAAAGAATATTTTGTAATGTTAATAAAAGATTAGTAAAAAAGAAGCAGTAATTATTTTAATATAGTAAAATCATATTCATTTGAATAAAACATTATTTAACAAATTTTATTAATTATTTTATTATATATATGCAATTATTTACTATTTAATTTATGATTCCAATTTTTTTTTACTAAAATATAATTTTAATATTTAATTTAAAAATTTATGTTTTTATCTAATTTTTCTAATCTATATATTCATAATACAGAAGGTAGATAAAAGTATTTACACACCTCCATAAACATAAATTAATACTAGTAAAGTTATATAATCATAATAACAAATTGCATTTACATAAAAATTAAGTTTTTACTTATATTATAAAAATAAAAGAATAATAAATTTGATTTTTTTATAAATTTTTCTTCTCTAAAAATCTAAAAAAAAAGGTAAAAACCAAAGAATTAATTGCAATAATTTTCAAGCAAAAAATAATCTTCGTACATTATCTTAACCAGCTCAAAGTTCTGATCTTAATCCAATTGAAAATCTTTAGGCTGAAGTCAAGAAAAGCATCTGAGCTTATAAAAAACTTTATCTAATCTTGCTAATCTTGACTAATATGTTAAAAAGATATGGCAAGAAATTTCGAAATATAATATCAAAAATCTAGTCGATAGTATATCACAATGAATTCAAGTGGTGATTGCAGCAAATGAAGGTTCAACTAAGTACTAGTTACTTATTATAAAATGTAGGTATTAATCAGCTTTAAATAAAAAAATTAATTTACTTTTATTATTATTACAAAATATTTTAAGTTTTATATTAAGTGAAAAAGTGTACAGATACTTTTGTCTACCCTCTGTATATTTTTATATATAGCTTTTAAATATAAGACTAAAAATTACAAGAACTGATCTTATTAACTAATCTAAATCAGTTTTGTCATGAATAATGTGTAATAATAATCATTTATTTATATAAATATTATAGGATTATACATATTATAAAATAAAGTAAAAAATATCATTTCATTATATCATTCATTTTAATTAATAAATGCTAATATTTAGTTAAATATAGATTAACTTAGAAGAATTAAATAAAATCTAAAAAGAAAACTTTAAGAAGGAATATATTGCAAAATACCTTTTTCATAATAGAAAAGTATTATACACAAATTTTATAAAGGTATAAATACTTAATGTAAAAATTAAAAATTATAGATAAAAATAATTGGTAGATTAAAAAGTCAATATTATTATTATGTAGATCTTTTATGAAGATTGTTTTGTTTATTTTATTACCTGCAGATCATTATATAAATCTCTAAATATTAATTTTATTATCCTTAATAATTATAAAGATCATTTTATCCATTTTATTGCCTGCAAATCTGGTAATTTTATTAATATGGTAACTTTATTTTTTGTAGATTTATCAATTTAATTTCCTTTGATATATTTAGTTTAGTTGTATTTATTAATTATTCAACATATATAAATATTTTTGTATTTTTTTTAAGTCTCATTACCTTTCTAGTAAATGTAACCAATGAGATATTAATTTTTTAGGTACTAAACTTATATATTATATCAATAAAGAAGTATAATTAATTAAGTAAAAAACTTATTCTTCGCAACTCTTTTAAGCTGTTATAAATTATTTGTGACCTTTGTATTTGTATAATTTCTTTAATTATTATTAGTAAATATATTAAATGATATTATATTAATTTACTATATTAACTTAGAGTCTCTGAAACATAATCTTTAAAATATCTTTAAGTTATTTTTGAGTTATCTTTGTATTTATCTCATGTATTTTTATATTGAGAATAATTTTAAATATTCATTACCTATAATTTTTTGAGTAATTGTCTTAGTTTTATTTACTCTTTTAAGATTTTATTTAAAGTTATGAAATTATCATAATACTAGATAAGCAAAGAAACTAAATAATAAATATATAGTCAATAATTTTACAAGATTGTAAGGTTAAAGTATTATTTAAAGTTTATACTCTAATAAGCTTTTTAATAATATTTTGATAAGGTAAAATATATAGAATTTTAATAATTAATAAAAAATCTTTTGATCAAATTAAGAAATCATAGTGAAAAATAATAAATTAAGTTTTATTGAATTTAGGAAATTTTGTTAAAAGTGAATAAATTTTGAAATTTTTTTTATTAGCAGTTAAATACTCAGCATAGTTATCTATTAAATATTCAGAAATTTTTTATTTACAGATAAATCTAAATATTTTTATATATATCTATATAAAAAAAAATAAATAAATATTTATAAATTGAAAATTATATATCAGATTCATTATTTTTAATAAATAAAATAAATAAATTATAAAATTTATTTTCTTTAAATAAAAAAAATAATATTAAGATAAAATACCATAATTCTAATTTGTAACCTAATCTTAGCTGTTATTTTATTCTATCAATATATAAAAATATTTAGATCAGATATAAATACAACTGCTAATATATCTAACAAGAGCTTGTAATATTATCATAATATAAATATTTTTGTACTTTTTATATTAATAAATTTTAATTAAATATAATTTGACTTAATCAAAAAAATTATACAATATGAGCTTGTATTATATATATAACATTTAAATCACTTTTTTATTAGTATTTATTTAGTTATTCATTCTTCATATTTTGAATTTTTTAAAACATATGAAAATTTTAAAAATCTGTTAAATCATAAAGTATAAATATTAAGATTAATTATCTGTTACTTCTCTCATAAATTTATTTTATTATTGTTTATTTAAATAAAATTTTATAATACAAATTTAATACTTATCATTTTAAAATTATTTATAATATAAAATTTTATAATTTAATATTTACAAACTAATAAAATAAAAATAACCTAACATATTTATTTCTTTCTAAAAGAAAAGATAAAGAAAAATTATTCCAAAAAATATTAAAGAGTCATCCAAATTATAAAAGAAACTTCTGCAATAAAAATATAATATCAATCAGAATAATTATTCATTAAACAAAATTATTTTTCATTTCATTTCATTAAATATTTTATATATTTTTTATATATTATTATTTATTATAAATTATCTAAGATCTGATCTCAAAATATATATATTTATTATAGTATTTTATTATTACATTATTTATAAATTGTAATAAATAAATTTTAGATAGATTTAATTAGTATATTAGAAAATCAATTTTATTATTATATAGATCATTATAAAGATTATTTTATCTATTTTATTATCATCGATTATTATATAATCTCTAGATGTCAATTTTATTATCTTTGATAATTACATAAATCATAAATATCTATTTAGTTGCCTGTAGATCTTATTGATATAATAACTTTATTATCTAATAAAATCACAACTTTATTTCTTTTGATATATTTAATTTAGTTTATTTTATTAATTATTTAACATGTATAAATATTCTATATTTTTTTTGAATCTCAACATTAATGAGATGTTAATCTTTTAAATACTAAATTTATATATTATATTAATAAAGGAGTATAATTAACTAAGTATAAAACTTATTTTTCACAACCTTTTGAAACTATTATAATTCATTTGTAAACCTTTTACATTCATTATAATTCTTTTAATTATTATTAGTAACTTATTATATAATATTGTAATGATTTACTGTAATAATAACTTAATAATAAAGGATAATACAGTTCTCAGCGAAAAGAATGGCGGTGCAATTTTTTACTATATAATTAACATTTTTTTGTAAGGATTTGTATAAATAATTACATAGTATTTTATATGTATTACTAGTTCAAATGCTATGTATATTGTTTGAAGTCCACAATGCATATTTTAATATGAAAAAAATTTTGCAATTGTGAAACAAGGTCAAATTTGAGTGTTTGATCATTAAAATTAAGATTACAAAATATTTTACTATATTAATAAGCTTCACCCATTAATAAATAAATGTTCAGCTAAATATTTTACAATAGAAATAATATATTCTAACTAAAGAAGTAGGAAATAGAAAACATGAAGTTAAATTAATAAGAAGAAAGGCTAACTTTCTAATTTTTTAGTATTTTAATTTGTATTTAAATCCAGATTGACAGAGAAGAAGAATACATTTTATATTTTAATTTTTAATTCCTTAATTAAAAGCATTTGATAATAAAAAAAATTTTGAAAGTTATTTATTAAAAACTTTTATTATTCAAAAAAAACTTTCCATCATTCTTTTTGCCAAAAGCTGTATATAAAAAACTATTAATTTACTATAGAATAACTTCTATCACAATTAACCTTATATTTATAATTTAGGCAAGTTAATAATTTTAACAATATGTAAGAATAATAAATATAATTAATATGTTAAAGAATTTTAATATATATAGTTTAGAAAGAGATTCTTTTATTATAGAGATTTATATCCTTTAGTAATCCTTAATCTTAGATTTTAATTCTTTAACTTAAAACTTGTAAAAATAAAATATCTTTTATCTATTAAATTATTACTATTATCTCTATTCTTTTATAAAAACAATTTTTTATCCTATTTATATAAAATTACAATCATAAGAAAATCACTATCTAATGCTATTTTATATAACATTAAAATAAATACAAAAAATAAAATATAATTTAACTATGATAATAATATAATAAATAATAAAATATATAATAATAAAATATAAGAGAAAAATAAATAATATAAAAATATTAAAAATATTAAAAATGTTAAAGGTGTTAATAATATTAATCATTTGTCAATTTTTATGATGCAGTAAGATTGATTTCATATAGCATCAACTAAAGATTATATTGTAACTAGTTACAACCAGTGATAAATAAATATCACAAGGATGTAACTAGTTGTGATATTAATAAAAATTAAGTTGTAACTAATTGCAACTAGTAATAAATAAGCATCACATAGTTATAACTAGTTGTAACATCATCTTTAGTATCAATATATATAAATAATCCTTATTAATAAATTAAATATAATAAAAAAATAAATTTTGAATTGATAATTTTTATAAAAATGATGTATTAAAACTGAATTCTTAGATTCTAATCCAAAATTTAGAATAAAAATTTTCTTTATAACTGATTTATTTTTATATAGTATAATAAATAATTTTTATAAAAAAAAATACAATTATTTTTATATTATCTTATTTAGAGTTCTGAATGAGTCAAGTCAAGTTGAGTTTAAAGATAAACTCTATTTAACTCTTTTTTTTTGAATCAAGTTGAGTTAAATTTATTTTATAAAATCTTTCAATTTGATTTAATTCAAGTTATATAAATTTTAAACCCAACTCAATTTAACTTGATTCGATTTTAACTTGATTTGATTTTGACTTGAATTTATTCAAATTAAGTCAAGTTCAAATCAAGTTATGAGTTAATTTTAAATTTTTATAAATATTTAAATATAAAAAAAAAATCTTCAAAAAATATTTCTAAAATACATTTACATTAAAGAGCTACTTCTAAATTAATAAAAAAATAAAATAAATAAAATAAATAAAATAAAAAAATAAAAAATAAAAAATAATAAAAAAGAAGTAAAAAAAATAAAATAAAAATAAAAATATTGAGAGAGATGGAAAGGAAAAGAAAAAATAAATAAATAAAAATTAACATCAAGAATCAAAAAAATTAAAATAATAATAATAATAATAAAAAAATTAATAAAAAATGAAAAGAACAGTAGGAAGTAAAGGAAAAAAAATGAAAAATAGAAAAAAGAATGAAAAAGATAAAAAAAATATTAAATAAAAAAGAAGTGAAAACAAAAATAAAAAAAAGAAATAAAAAACTAAAATTAAAACAATATCGAAAATAAATTAAAAAAATAATAGAAAAAAGATCGAGAGAAAAAGGAAAGGGGAAAAAAAATAAATTGAAAAACAAATAAAAACAAATAAAAAAAAATAAAACCAAAAAAATTGGGATGGGAAAAGGAAAAGAAATAAAAAAAATAAAAATTAAAAATTAAAAAAAATGATATTGAAAAAAAATTAAAAAAAATAAAAAAAAATTTATTTAAAAAATGAAAATATTGAAAAAAGAAAAAAAAATTTAAAATTAAAAAATGATATCGAAAAAAAAATTAATTAAAAACGAAAAAAATTAGAATCAAAAAAAAATAAAAAATAAAAAAAAATTTAATATTAAAGAACGAAATCAAAAAAAAATAAAAAAATAATAAAAAAAAATGAAAAGATCAGGAGGAAGGAGGGAGGAAAGGAGAACGAACAATTTGTTATCATTTTTCTTAAATGATTTTTTATTATTTAAGTCGAATGATTCGTTATTGTTCTTCTTGAATAATTTTTTTTTATCATTCAAGTTAAATGATTCATCATCATTCTTCTTGAATGATTTTTTTTATCATTCAAATCAAATGATTCATTAGCATTTTTTTTGAATGATTTTTTATCATTCAAGTTAAACAATTTATCATCATTCTTCTTAAACGATTTTTTTTATTATTCAAGTTGAACGATTCAGGTCATCATTCTTCTTGAATGATTTTTTTATCATTCAAGTTAAATGATTTAGGTTATTATTTTTTTTAAACAATTTTTTTTATCGTTTAAATCAAACAATTTGTTATCATTCTTCTTAAATGATTTTTTTATCATTCAAGTCAAATGATTCATCATCATTCTTCTTAAATGATTTTTTTATTATTCAAGCTGAATGATTTGTTATCATTCTTCTTAAATGATTTTTTTATCATTCAAGTAAAATGATTTGTCATTATTCTTCTTGAACGATTTTTTTATCATTCAAATCAAATAATTTATTATCATTCTTCTTGAATAATTTTTTTATCATTTAAGTTGAATGATTCATCATCATTCTTCTTGAATGATTTTTTTTATTATTTAAGTTGAACATTCATCATCATTCTTCTTGAACAATTTTTTTATTGTTCAAGTCAAATGATTCAGATTATCATTCTTCTTAAACAATTTTTTTTATTATTTAAGTTGAACGATTCAGGTTATCGTTCTTTTTAAACAATTTATTTATCATTTAAGTTAAATGATTCAGGTCATTGTTCTTCTTGAATGATTTTTTTTATCATTCAAATTAAACAATTTGTCATTATTCTTTTGAACGATTTGATTTTTTTTATCATTCAAGTCAAATGATTTTTTATCATTCTTCTTAAATGATTTTTTTTATCGTTTAAGTTAAACAATTTCTCATCGTTCTTCTTAAATGATTTGATTTTTTTTATCATTTAAGTCAAATGATTTCTTATTGTTCTTCTTAAACGATTTTTTTATCATTCAAGTCGAATAATTTCTCATTGTTCTTCTTGAAAGATTTCTTATTATTCTTCTTGAACGATTTTTTTATCATTCAAATCAAACAATTTCTCATTATTCTTCTTAAAAAATTTCTTATTATTCTTCTTGAATAATTATTTTTATTATTCAAGTTGAACGATTTCTTATCATTCTTCTTAAATAATTTTTTATCATTCAAGTTGAATAATTTCTTATTGTTCTTCTTGAATGATTATTTTTTTAAAGGACTGTAATCCTAGAATTGCAGTTTTGGAACCTGATCCTAGAATCCAGTTCTAGAATCTAAGTCCTATAAACTGAGAGTTTTAGGACTAAACTAGGACTAGACTGGATTTTAATATCCTTAAAAATAATACTATTTCAAGTCAATTTAAGTTAACTTGAATTAAGTTGAATTTAAATCGAATCAAGTTAAATATTTAACTTGACTTGAATTTGGCTTGACTTGCAAATCATCAAATCAAAAAAACATAAACTCAACTTAATTTAAACTCGATTTAGCTTATCTGACTTATGAGTTAACTTAACTCGTCTAGAACTCTAATCTTATTTATTATATAATTTTTATATATATTATCTATTTTTATTATAATTAATATAGAGATCTGATTTGATTTTTTAAAAATAAATTTTTAAGTATCATAAATTCAGAATTTTTTTTAAATTTGAATCAATTTAGAATCATCTTTTTTTTATTTAAAATTTTATTTATAGACTTTTATTTTAAATAGTAAGTAATTTATAAAGATTTACAATTTTACTTAAATTAACTTCAATAATAGTAACTAGACATTTATTTCTTACATTTTTTATTATATTCCTTCATTATAAATATTAATTTCAAATTTTTTATTTATTTTTAAAAACAATTTAAAACTAATATTAATGTTAAAAAATTGCATTAAAATATGATCTATAAAAATTAATTTTTAATATTTGAACATAAAAAATTTAGTAAATATAAAGAATTTTTTTTAGATATTTATAAACTTAAATGATTACCTTTTAATTCAATACATTAAATTAAATATAAAACTTTATTATAATTATATCTATATAAAGACATAACAAAAAATAATAGTAAATAAATTTATATGATTCCTTTATTGAACTCTTAGTTTATCTTAAAATCTTATCTCAAGTTACTTTTTAACTTAAGAGAAAATACAAGAAATTTATATAAAATAAAATATTATAAATATAATATAAATATAAATAAGATAAATATAATAACTCTATTAAATAAATTATATTAATAAATATAATGATTATAATTAATCTATCTAATATATAAAATAGATTAATGTTAACCATTTTATCATATTGATCTAATTTATTCACTTCGTTAACTTTGTAAATTATTTTTAATTATATGATTAATAAGGTATAATTAAAGATCACAACTTTAGTGGATATTGATTAATTTTTGATAAGATTTATTAATGATCAAAAAATGTAAATTAAAAATATTTAATAAGATATTTATTCAAAATTCTTGAATTAAAATTATTATCATATATGATATAGCAATATTTTATTCAAATTATATAAATGTTAAAGCATTTTTAACCCTTTTAATAAATATATATATATAATTTAAAAAATATTTGCTATTAATTTTAGAATAATCAATATTTCTAATCTTATTATTGACTTATTTTACATGATCTATTAAGTAAATAAATTATTTAAAAATTAAAAATTTTCAATTTAGATCGAATTCAATTCAATTTTATATTGTAAAAAAATCAATCTAAAAATTTTTAATTCAATTCAGATTTTTTTCAGATTATAAAACTAACCTAAACTGAGGCAAATCTGAATTGAATTGAAAATTTTAGATTAATCTGAAATTTTAGATAATTTATTTTAAACAAATGATAAGAAAATTGTTTATTTAGAATGATTGATATTATTATTCTAAATGAACTATAAAAAATTCATTTAATTGAAATGATAATAATATAATATTTTTACAATAGAAAAGAAATAACTAGAAAAACTTAATTTTACTTTTATATGCTAAATATGATTTTTAGGTCAAAATATGTTCAGAATTGCCATTAATTCATTTTTTATTTTTTTCAGCTATTTCCTTTTTTTCTATTACAAAGGTCTTATATTATTCTAAATGAACGATAAGAAATAATTCAATTAAAATAATTAAATTATAATTTAAATGAATGATAAGAAAATAATTTATATAAAAAATTAAATTATCATTTAAATGAATAATAAGAAAATTATTCATTTAGAATAATTGATATATTATTCTAAATGAATGATAAGAAAATTGTTCATTTAAAATGATTCTTTTATTCTTTCTTGTTCAATTATACTATAGTATTACTTATTAAAATATTCTAAATCAATTAAAATCTGATAGCTAAAATTAAGCTAAATTTGATTGTTTTCTGATTTTTATAAATTGATATTAATTAATATAGCTTGAGACTTCTAGTTGTAGCAACTTTCAATATCAGGTATCAAATTTATTTTTTAAAAAAAATCACATGATTTTAGCCAGCATTAAGAATTTATTATAATTTTAGCTAACTTTAAAAAAATTAAGAATTTATTAAAATATCATAAAGTATGTTATTGGGAATTATGCGACGTCTTTTATACTTTTTTATAGCATATTCTACTTGCTTTACATTTAATCCATTTCTATATGCATCCATATATCTATAAAATTTTCTAGCAAATGCTCTTATTTTCAATAAAGAAACTTGATTTAACGTAATAAGAACAACTTGCTGCAATCTATTCTATGTATAGTCACAATTATTTCTTGAATAATGTTGAAACTGGCAAAAATTGATGAACCTGTCAAATATGATATATATGCCAAATCTGCCAAATCTGTCATATCTACCAAATAGGATACACATATTATTTATTATATTTCTATTATTTATATCATTATTATTATTTATATAATATCTAATATAATTAGCATATCTATTAGCTCTGTTATTATTGTCAGTAGTATCATATTTACTATAGATTTTCTTAATTGTAATTTTCCTATATAAAGGGCATGAAAATGCCTTAAAAAAAGGACAGATTCTATACAGATTCAAAAGAGATTCCAATAAGTTCTCAATATTGTATTCAATAACAATAATAAACACTCTTAACATTTTTGCAAACATAAAACTTATAATTTATTTCTTGTTAACTAAATAAACTCTGATAAACAGCGTGTCAAGTTGATTGGATTTAAGTCATAGCTATTACCTTCTGACTTCAAATCATAGTTAACTTATTCAATGGAAAGAGTAATATTAACAACATTTTGCAGCTCCTCAATACATTTCAATATAATTAAGTTCACAATAAAATTTTGGATAAAAAATCACTTTGTGACTTTTGTGTTCAATAATTTCTTGAATCATATATTTTTGAACAAGAAAGTCAGGTTGATTTTCTAATATATATTGCATACAGCATTAATTATTCAATGAATTCTTATTTTTACAAAAGCCTTTTATACCTGGTCTTAATAGTTTATATTTATATAAAATTTGTTTTATTCCTTTGGTTTTTCACGAAAAGATTCTTCAGGAAAATCATCAGGAAAATTCATAAATTGGACTTGACCATTAAAGACAGTATTCCTCATTTTCCACCTGGTCCCACATTCATACAGTTTACAATAAGAGCATCAGAGCTAAATGTACCATGAGAAGTAGAATTATCAAACGTGAAAATTGTAATAGCTTTAGGATGAATTGCTTCAAATATTGGAATTGCACGATTAACAACCTATGAAACCAATAAATTAAGTTAATAAAAAATAATTAAAATAAAGTAAAATGAAACAAATTACTTGTTGAACTAATAATTCAATATTTCACTTACCATCATTATTTATTCCTGGATTCATAATTACTCTAGCTTCGTGTGAAATATTGTTTGCACTTTCTAAAAGTTTTTGTTCTTCATTTAATTATAATTATCAAACTATTTCACATAAAAAGTTACTAATATAAATAGCTCTTCCTCTTCTTTTTTTACAAAGAGATTGTTTTCCATGTGATGCCTATCCAGATCACCTTCTATCATTAGAATAAAAAGTGGTTTCATCATAAATTACCAAAATATGCAAATATTCATTCTCTTGCAAATCAGGATTAATTGAATTTCCAAATCATTATCATCAAATTTCGGCATTAATTTTTCATAACTGGATTAATAAAAATTAATTCAATTAAAAAAGAATTTATTTTGAAACAAAAAAACCACTAAAAAGTTTTTACCTTACCATTTGTTTCAGAAACTTTAACCTATATTTAATTATATCAGGTCTTTCATGATCATCAACATAAACACTTTTAGTAAATTGTTTAAACTCAAACCCCATTTTCTTAAGCCATTTTCTTGCAGTTTTTGTGCTAAATTCAAGAATTTAATTAAATTTTCACTTGGTAAAATAAATTATTTAATTCAAACCTTATTGTTGTTTTCTGTTCAATTTCAAGTGACAAAAAAACAATATTCTTTATATAATCAATAAAATTAGTAACATAAAATTCAAATTTGTTTTTACGTAAATATGTTGCTATCTAAATTTGAATATCTTCGTCATTAAGTAAACTTTGAATTTTGCAATATTTTTCCCATTTAGAAATTGGAATGGTCTTACCATTCCTTACTAATTTTTCCCATACTTTAAGATAATGTGCAAAATATGATCCTTTATTTAATTGCCATACAATACAGAGGTTTGCTTTAATTTTTGGCTCTTTATGATTAATAAGCCTTAGATATTGCAATAAAGCAGTTAATCTTAGCTTATAACCACTATCAAGATTGCTTTACTTTAATTCCTTTTCAACAAATTTAATTAATTATCTATATTCGCAATGATCTTTATGTTCAGATTCCTGATTATCAGATTGGTTTGATTCCTAATCAGATTTATCAAATCATTAGATGCATGAGGTTGGAGTTAAGATAGATTAAAGAAATTCATTATTAGTTGACCATTTTTAGCCAAAAGTTTTTTAGCTTATGCTCTTTTTCATTTTTTTGTTTGAATGGAATTTCCAATATAAACAGCTTTTCAAGAAAGAGGTATGTAGTTTTTCATTCCATTTAATAAAACTTTAACAAAAGTTTCAGTCTTTTCATCTAACTTATCGTCTCCCTATAAGACTTCTTTCTCATTTTTTCACTCCAAATTATCATTAATATTTGAATTTTCTAAAGACACAGTAAAGTTTTGATTTTTTTTTTCATTTATCTTTAGCTAAACTTTTATTTATTTTTTGCGTTTTGAAAGTGGTAGCATAACAAAATTCCAAAAAAAATTAAGTTCAGAAAAATGATTTTCCAGCTTATTTAAGCAATAGATGCAAAAATATTATTGGTGCTAAATTTTGAAAATCTACTATATACAATTAAGGAAATTTTTCATCTGAAGATTTGATAATAGCCTTTTAAGGGGTGATTGTATTTAAAAAATCTCATCATAATTCGAAAGCTAGAGATAAAATACATTAAAGTAAGTACGATAGTACTTTAGAAATAACTTCATTTTTCAAAGAGTAGATACATTTTAAAAAGTGGATACCAAATTTGCTGTGATTAGAGGTTTTGAGCTATACAAATCATATATTAAAGTTTATAAAAAATAATATAATATTATTTATTATTATTTTTTATATTAATATATTTGTATATAAATGTTTTATTTAAAACTAAATAATTAATTAATTTTAATTATTATTTAATTAATATTATTTTTTTTAAAATAATAATTAATATATTTTTACTGTATTTTTATATAAAAACTGATAAATTATTTATATAAAATTATTAAATAAATAAATAATTAAAGACTATAAAAAAGAAATATTTATTTATTATAATAAATATTTTTTATTAAATTATTATATAAAAGTTAAAACTATAAAAATTATATACAAATAATTTAAATTTGAATAAAATTTTATTTAATATTTATAAAAAATTATATATATATTTAATAATACAAAAGTTTTTACTTTAATAAAATGTTTTTAAATTAAAACTATTTAAAAATAATATTTTTATAATAAATATTATAATATATTTAAGAAAAATAAAAAAAAAGAAAAGGATAAGTTATTTAGTAAAATTTTAAATTAAATTAATTAAAACTTATTAAAATTGCAAGCAAATTCCTATCATTAAATAAATAGTAAAAAATAAATTAAAAATTTAATAATAAAAATATTAAATATTAAAGTTAAAAATTTATCAAAATGAAACTAATTTTAATAAAAGGTTTGATAATAAATTTTAAATTTTGATATACAGTAGTATAAGCTTTATTTATAATTTTAATATAAAGATATTTATAAATAAAAGCTTAATATAAAAATATTATGTATAAATATTAGTAAAAAAAAGAAAAAAAAAATTGCATTTATGCAAAATTTAAAAATGTAATTTAAAAAACTTTTTATTTTAAATAATCTACATTTAATTATATTAATTAATTAATTTTTTTTTCTTTTATTAGCAGATTTAAATAATTGTTGATTATTTATTTTTTATATCAGTTTTTTTTTTAATGATTTTGAAAAAGTTAATCATTTTTGCTAGGTGAATATATAAAGATAGCTAATTTATTTGTCATGCTCATTAGTGCTACTTTACTTTAAATTTACAAATATGTTAAAGAATCTTGCAATAGAACAAAAGTGTATGTAAAGTAAAGTTTAAATAATAGTTAGTATATTATTAAATATTTATAGAAATGCTTAAGAATAATAATTATATAGCAAATAAAATCATATATTTTAGAAAAGGTTTGTGTGATTTTTGTCAATTTTATAACAGACATTAATCAAAATTAAAAAGAAATAATTAATCAATTAGGAATAGATAATATGCTATTTTTTACCTTTAGCATTGCTAATTTCTATTAACCTGATCTATACAAGCTTATGCTACATAAAAATTCTCTGAGTATGTTATCTAAACAGAAAGTGATCACCTATAAATACTAAAACTCAATTAATAATTCTTATATTATTGCTTAGTTTTTTGAAATGATACTTCAAACTATTTTTTAACAAAGTATTAGTTCTTAAATAGAATTTTGAAGATTAGAAATCTATTATGAATAATAATATTATAAAGTTCTCATATTTATAATATTACTAAAAGGAGAGGTGCTCTTATTATTAATTGAAAAAGAATGAAAGAGAATGAAGAATCAATGATTAATGTAATTTAATACCTGGATTTTTTAGTTATTACAATTAATTCTGATCTTAATACACTGATCCTAAGTATTATTCTTATTAAAAATATTCTAATAGGCTGTTATATGACATTGAGAATTATATTAATTTAATTAACAAGCTGCAACAGTATACGTAATATAGCATATCTTATTGTCTTCATATTGATCATTCAGAATATCAATTTTGCAACTTTAGATATCTGAAAATAATTGTTAAAATACATATATACAAAATGATAATAGACAACTAAAATTAATTACTATAAGAAATAATCTGTTTATTAATCCTTATAATTACTTGCATTTTCAAAATTAGCATATAAATATTGACTTGAAACCTATCCTAAGCATCAAAGTTGCTTATATTATAAAATACATGAGTAAATCTGAATCTTGTTTTACTACCTTTTTAGATATAATTAACTAAAATTCTCAATAATAGTAATCTATGTAATTTGTCTCTTAGTATTGTTCAATGTTTATTACTTTAAACTATTATAAAATTTGATATATCTGCACAGGAAATGTACTATCTACTTCTAGGTCTCCCTTTTACTGTTTCAGCTATCAGTTTATCTTTTTAAATTGTAATAAAGATATTTCTCAATGACTTTGTGAATCAGAAGCATCTTTCATTTTGGCAAATGAAGAAATCAGTCAGATTATGCTATCTTCTCTGCAAAAATATTAGGATTATACCACTGAACTTAAGAATCTTTTACTTTTTAATTGTATCTAAAATATCATTATTGTAAAGATCATTAGAAAATATGCTAAGTGAAAATATAGTATGTGTTTGACTGTATTCTTTATTATAATAGTATATAATTAAAAGATTATTGTTATATTAAAGTCCTCTTTCATATTAGCCATTGTAATTTAAATATATTGACTAATAATAATAATGTTTCTTGATCTGATTTCTTTGATTATTAATATGAAATAATCAAATTTTCAGATTTATTTAATTACCTATAAATACTTTAAAAATAATGCTATTGATAATGAAAATGATCAGGATTGTAAAGATCTAAACAATATTAAGGAAAAAATCTATCTTAATTGGATGATCTTTTTAGAGATATGATCTAATATAGAATTTAAAATTGCTTTTAATTTGAGTTTCTATGATATTAATCATAATTATAATTAAATTATTGATCTTAGAATAAGTTATCCTAATCTTAATCTTATTATCATTCCTAATTTTATATTATAACTCACAGTTTACCAATCTTAATAATGCTTCTTTGCTTAATTATGTAGCAAATCTCTGATCTTTTAAATAAAAATCAGATATTAGTATATAGATAAATTAAATTTTATTACATTATTTTACTTACTGATTAAGAATATATTAATCTGCTCAAATTTATTATATTAAGAATTGCTAGTATATGAAAGTCTTTTTAATCAAAATGATTTAAGATTGGTTTTGTAAAATTGCTTGTGATCATAATATTATTAATTTGCCTATTATACTACTTGCTCTAACTAGTATTGCAGCATTTAATATTTATAGTTTAAAGATTCATTCATTCTTTTCTATTTTAATATCTAGCAAAAGTTTTAATTTTACTGACAAAAATCTGAAAAAAATTAGATAATATATACTATTTTATTATTAACAAAAAAAGTATAGTTAAGCATTACATGCTTGTCTTAGTTGATTTATGTTTATGTTAAACCTTTCTAAAATATAAAAATTAAATTTTTAGTAGACGATCTGTGATTCTTGTCAGAGATTTTAATTAACTTCTACTTATACTTGATGAACTAATGTATTCTTAAATTCTATATTAGAATTTTTTATCAAATGATACTATTACAGTTTATTAATAATTTACGAAGTCTATTATCTTGATATTATTTAATACCAATTTAGTGATTAAAAAGTAACATAAATTTAAAGATTTCTTATTATATTTGTATAATAGTAAATCGATTGAAAATGACTAGTTATTATTTATTATGTGATTTTTTAATACTCTAGACATATTAGCCTCTTTAAACTATGCTTGATTCTCTAATACTACATATATTATACCTTATAGATCTGATATTGATGAATTTAACCTTAACAAGCTTATATTCTTAAATAACCCTATTATTAGGATTAATGTAATTCATATAAGTGATAGTAAAGCTTGTAAAGCTAATTCAGATATAGTAAAAGGTCTCAATTTTACTTACTTTTATCAATAAGTTCAAAGGTTATACTAAGGACTAACTTATAAACTGAGATTAGTTTAGTTAGTGAATTAGTGAGTATTATTCACGAAATTATTTTTAAATAAACTCAGAACCTACCTTTTTTTACCTATTACTATTCTAATAGAATTTGATAAATATACTAGTTCTATTATAATAACTGAAATTAATAAAATCTTATTCTAATTGCACTAATTTAACATACTTAGAATGAGAAAAAAGATTTTTACAACTGCTTACAACTTCCTATTTGTCTTATATAAGTAATCACAGTGCATAAAGTTAGGTCTAACATTGGAAAAAATCATAATTAATCTAAAAAATAAAGAGTTTGCTGTTAACCTTTTATTTATTATAATATCTTATATCTGTACTCTCAAAAATATACTTTATAGCTCATTTTCACTTAAAAGGTTTTTGCATATTAAAACTTATAAGAGGTTATATGAAAGGATAATTGAAGAGAAGTGTTTAATATTTCTGATTCCTCTTTTAACATAAATTTGTTAATTATTATTTTTAGATCTTCAGTTATATATCATTTTTTGTGATACATTTAGTTTTTGTGATACATTTAATTTTTTCTGTAATATATGTAATACATTTTATTTTTATGTTACATTAAATAAAAGCTTCAAATACTCACAATTTTTATATTCTTAGTAATAATTACGTCTACTATTTTTAGAAGTATTATTATTAAGACAATTTTTTTAATTATTATTTATAATTATTGATAGATTTAGAAGTTACAGTAGTATTAAATAACAATTGTTTGAATTTTTTGATCATCTATTTATTATTTTTATTAATAAGTTACAGTATATTAGTAGATTATTTTTCTTTATAGTTTTTATTTTGATTTAAGTAAGCTTTGCTTAAGGAGAAAATTAATAGAATAGTATTTTAAAATAATACTATTTTTATGAAATGAGCTCTATTAATTACTTTTTCTAAATCACATAGAGTAATAATAATAAAAGTAATATAAAATTTAGATTATAAACCTTAAAAGAACTGTTCAACTTTCATCATTTAAGGTATTATATTTTAAATTTATTTTAAGTATAAGAATTCTTTTTTTATAGCTAGTATTCTACATGGATTCAATTAGATCTGAATTTAACTTTTTTAAAACTGAAAAGTTCCTTTTCAATGAAAAGGGATGAATTTTTAAACTTCTTTAGAGCCAAAATTTTGTTTTCTTTTATTGAAAAGAAACAAATTTTCAGATTTCTTTTAGAACTGAAAAGTTCTTTTTATTGAAAAGAAACGAATTTTCAGAACTCTTTTAGGGCTGAAAGTTTCTTTCAATGAAAAAAAACGACTTTTAGAACTCTTTAAGAGCTAAAAAGGTTCCTTTTATTAAAAAAGAATGACTTTTTAAAACTCTTTTAGAGCTGAAAGGTTTCTTTTAATAAAAAGAAACAACTTTTCAGAATTCTTTTAGAGCTGAAAAGGTTCCTTTCATTGAAAAGAAACATTTTTAGATCTCTTTTGAACTGAAAATTCATTTTTTCAATAATACTTTTGAATTCAGATCAGATCAGATTTGGATTTAAACTGATCTGTCAAATTCAGATTTGAGATTCAATCTATCAGATTCAGATCAGATTTGGATTTTAACAGATCTGTTAGATTTAGATCAGATTCAGATTCTAAAAGATGAAAATCTGATCTGATCTGATTTTGTGAAATACTATTTATAGTATATTCTTTACAGATTGTTTAAACCTTCATTTGCATTATTAAAATACAGATCTCCATTATGTTCATCTATTAGTTATACAATAATATTTAAAGAAATAGTAAATAAAGGATCAATATTTATATTATTGATCACTATCATTATTCTAATAGTATAGATCTTTTTAAATTTTATTTTATTAAACCAATAAGAGCTAATCCTTTCTTAAAAGATAATATAAACATTAATCATTTTTTGTTAGAAATACTATTTGCTTTATAAGTATGATTGTATTATTCTAACTAATTATTAGAATCTTAATTATCTCCTTTAAATATAAGAATATCTATGAATCTAGTCTCTCTTGATCTAGAGAATTCTACTAATTATAATACATCCTGTAATCTAGAAGAATTAATATTTATCTAGTAAATCAATATTATTAATATTTTCAGTTATAGGATTAATTTTATTTCTATTTTTAAAAAATTATCGCTATAATCTGAATTAAATAAGAAAAATCCATTATAATAAGAGAATTAATACTTATTTATAATGATTTTTACTTTGACTTTTTCTATCACTAGTTTTCATTTATATAATATTATTTGTCTTTTGTTTATTTTTATCTTTTATATCTGATAATTTAAAATCATCATTATTTTGTTCTCAAAGTTAAAAATAGTATAAGATTGATATATTTATCTAGTACAGTCAACTCTTGTTATAACGAACTCTATGTCTTAAACCTCAACTTTACTATAAGACTATAGTAAAGATTTTAAGAGATTTGATTGACCAATTCGCTATATCAAGAGTTAACTATATTCTTAAAGTAAGAACTTTAGTTTTCAAGTTCTGCACTATTAAATCTATAGCTGCTTTTAAGTCTTATATTGTAAAGTTTAGTATTTAAAGCTCTATATAAATCAGCTTAGTTTGGTTTACTACTAGCTCAAACTGAGCTACTTTTTTTCAGCTCAGCTCAGTTCAGTTTGAGAAATCAATCAATAAGCCAAGCTAAACCAAGCCAGCTTACAAGTCAGCTAATATGAAAATATTTCCAGAATTATTCTCTTTAAGAAAAATGTTTCTGGAGTGATTTTCTTAAAGAAATTCATTTTCAGAACATTTCATTGAAGGATTTTATTTCCAGAATGATTTCCTTAAAAGATTTTATTTTCAGAATGATTTCCTTTAAGAATTTTATTTCCAGAATGATTTTCTTCAAGGATTTCATTTCAAAAATGATTTTCTTAAAGGATTTCATTTCTGAAATGATTTTTTGAAGGATTTCATTTTCAGAATAATTTCTTTGAAGGATTTCATTTCTGAAATAATTTCCTTAAAGGATTTTATTCTCTGAATGATTTTCTTGAAGAATTTCATTTTCAGAATGATTTTCTTGAAGAATTTCATTTTCAGAATGATTTTCTTTAAGAGTTTTATTTTTGAAATGTTTTTTTTGAAGGATTTCACTTTCAGAGGGATTTTCTTAAAGAGAATTATTTCTGTGGCTTTTCCTTTAAAAAATCACATCAGAATCGAAATCCTTTTATAAAAATCACTTTGAAAACAAATTTTTTTAAAGAAATTCAACCCTGTGTGTATTTTTCTTTAAGAAAATGCTACTGGGTTTGTTTTTCTTCAAAGTAAATATCATTGGATTCATTTTTCTTTAAAGAAAATGTTACTGTAGCTATTTTTCTTTAAGTAAATGCTATCAGAGCATCTTTTTTTCAAAGAAAAACCTCCTTTGAATTTATTTACTTCAAAGAAGAAAATGCAAGTCAATGAGCTAAGCTGCAGTATAAGCTAAACTACAGCATAAGTTAGCTTATCTAGCTTGTGACTCATTTTATAGTAGCTCAAGTTAAGCTTAGATGAGCTAGCTCATTTGGCTTATAAGCAGTTTAGCTTATCGTTATTGCAAAACTCTACTAGTATTATATTAACTTTAAAAATATTTTCTGTTTTGTACTATGTGATGTAGTAATTATATAATTATTATATTATCTATAACAAGATTTGTATAATCCTAGATAATACTATTATTTTCAATCAAGAAATACTGCTACTTCAAATATCAAACTTAAGTTCAGAATTTGAATTAAAATTAATGAAGTTTAAAGCATCATAAAAGTTTTTTGGACTACTTTTTTCTTCTTTAGTAAAAAGGTTTTTAGCATTAGAGTTAACTTAATAATAATTTTTGAGTTTATCATTTTTACAGTTTTTTGATAATAATTCTTCTTTAAATTTTTAACACACAATCTAACAACTTAGTCTAAGATAATAGAAAGTAATTTATTATAATTAAGAGAATAAAGTGCTTGTTAAAAATATACTTTTTAAAGATCAAGATTAGTATAATAATAGCTTATTTAAATATATATACTTTATCTGTATATTATTATATTTTGATTTTATCAACAGCCTAATCAAAAAAAAGTTGAAATGCTTCTAAAAATTTAGAAAAATCAGTATTAAAATTACAAGTAAGACAGAAAGAATCTTTTGAAAATACATTTCTAATATTTCAGTTAATCTTAATATATAGTTGGTAATAAATTTATTGATACTTTAAAATAAAGTTCTGTATAAGCCAGCTTAGCTTGGATTGCTACCAGCTTGAGCCAAGTCACTTTTTAACTCAGCTCATAAAGATTAATTAATAAACTAAGCTAAGCTAATCTGTCTTGCAAATCAGCTCATTCAATTTATATTTATATTTAAAAATGAAAACTGTCGAGAAAAATATTTCTCATTAAGAGAAGTATTTTTTAGAACAATTTCTTTAAGAGGAATATTTCCAGAATGATTTTTTTTGAGAGAAATGTTCTGGAATGATTTTTTTTGAGAGAAATGCTTCTAAAGTGATTCCTTTTGAGAATATTTTCAGAATGATTCCCTTCAAAAGAAATATTTTCAGAACAATTTTCTTTAAAAGGAATATTTCTGAAATGGTTCTCTTTGAAAGAAATATTTCTGAAATGATTCTCTTTAAGAAAAATGTTTCCAGAATGATTTTCTTCAAGAAAATTATTTCTAAAGTGAATCCCATAAAGGTTTTTACTTTGAAGCAATTTTCTTGAAGGATTTTACTTTCAGAATAATTTTCTTAAAGGATTTCACTTCCCAAGTGATTTCTTTTAAGAAAATGCTACCAGATGCATTTTTCTTCAAAGAAAACATCACTAGGAATATTTTTCTTAAAAGAAAATATTACTAGAACTATTTTTTTAAAGGAAATATTACTAAAGCTATTTTTTTAAAAAAAAATCTGTTTTGGTATTTATTTTATTTAAAGAAGAAAATACAAGCTAATAAGCTGAGTTGTGATATGAGCCAAGTCATAGTATAAGTTGGCTTATCTAACTCATAGTTTATTTTATAGTAGCTCAAGCTAAGCCTAAACGAGCTAGCTTATTTAGCTTGCAAATAGCTTAGCTTATGTAGAGTTCTACTTTAAGAGATCATAAAATAAATAAAATATATTTATAAGGATATATCAGCTAGTGGTTTTAGTTATAAAATAATATATAAATAGAAGGAGAAAGTCCTGTTATCATTACCAAATATTAACATGTAAACTTTTCAATTTATAATAGTTAAACATAATATTAAAAGATTGATTCTTTTATAATTTACATATAAAACTAATTATTTTAATATTAATTCTAATTATTTCACTACTAGTTCTATTAAATTTTATTAAATTTATTAAATGTTAGTAACTTTAATCATAAAGTAAAATTATTACAGTAATCACAAAGAATTTTACAATAAGAAAATAAGAAATACTTTATTGAAATAAGAAAAAATAATAGTATAATTAGGAAAAAATAAATATAAGAGAATAAAATTGATATAAGAAATATATAAAATCAAAAAGAAGTATTACATTATTTTTTACAAAAGAAGATTTCTATATAAATATCAATCTGTCTTTTCTAACTTACAAAAAACTTATATTTATACTTATTCTATTATATATTTTGATATATTAAATATATTAACTATATTAATTATGTTAGCTATGTATTAGGTATATTAAATATATTTAATATATAAAACATATTAATTAAATTAAACATGTAAACATATTTAATATGTTTAATATTTTAACATTTTGTACTTTGTCACACATTTGCAAATTTGTGATCATCAAAATTGACATCTGATTATAATATATAAATATATGTGTAATGGCCTTTTGATTTAATTCCTAATATTAGTTAAATTTATCTTGTAGAAGAGAGATTTAACATTTTGGAATCCTAGAAATTAAACTTATAATCCTTTGATTTTGTTAATGAATTAGCTTTATAATAAATTCTAGAATATCATAAAATAATAATATACATTTTAAACTTACAAAAGTTATAATTTTAAATATTTTATCATTTCAGTTTTTAATATTTTTATTTACTTCTAGTAGCAAGTAACATAACATAAATTTTTTGATATGATAGAAGAAATTAAATTCAGGCTAAAAAGGCTATAAGAAATAATATAATTCTTGATATCTAATTTTATATCAATTTAGATATCAGAATATAAAAATAGCTTAGTTTAATTTTAAGCTTAAATTTTATATTAAATTCTGATATGCTAACTAGTCTTTTAAACATTACATAATTTTTTTTGATCCTAAAATTTCCAAATTTGTTTATATTCTAATAAAAAAATATTATTTTATAAAAATATACATTATATAAAAAATAATATATAATTATTAATTATTATTATATAATTACTTAAAAAATAGCTTATTTTAAAAAATTTAACTAATAATATATATTAATTTAAAATTTTATTAATAAATAATATTTTACATATAGACACTTTTATAGTAAAAAAGAAAAAACTATCAAAAAAATTTTTTGAATAAAAAATAATATTTAGCTTATAAAGTAAAAAAAATTTTTTTATAGTAATTTTCTTTTATTATAATATATTTATATATCTTTATATATAAGATAATTATAAAAATAATGCATTTTATATTTAATATATATAAATATATTTTAATAATATAATAGTAAATAAGTTTAATATTAATTTTATATAATTTATAACTTTATTTACTTTAAATTTATTAATTATTTTAAAATATGCTTTGATATAAATTTATTTTTTTGAGTTGTGTTTAATAATACTTAAAAAATTTTATAAATTATCTAAATAGTAAAAGGTATAAAGATATAATTTAGCAAAATTATATTAAAACTTATTAAAAATTTGTTAAATTTAAGAAAAAATAAAACTATATTAAAGTTTATAAAATGTAAATCTATATTAAAATTTTAGTAAAAATTAATGAAACTAAAAGGTTTAAATATTTTGCTAAATCTAAAAAAAGTTTAGATAAGCAAATTTAATTATAGTTAATATAATATAATACAAAATTAATGTAATTATATATTTTATTATTAATAATTATAATTGTAATTATTTTGGTTATAATATAATATTTTATTATTACTTTTTAATTTTATAAAGAAATATAATTTGAAAATATATCATAAAATTTTAAATTAATTTTTTATAAGATTTGATTATTTATAATATTATTAAAAGAATAATTAGTTAATAAAAATAATTATATAATATAATGATCTTTTAATATAAAATATAATAAATCTTATGAATAGAATTCTAAATGAGTCAAGTTAACTCATAAATAAGATAAGCTGAGTCAAGTTTAATTCAAGTCAAGTTTATATTTTTTTGATCAATGATTTGCAAGTCAAATCAAATTTGAGTTGAGTTAAATATTTAACTCAATTTGATTTAAATTTGACTTAAACTTGACTTGACTTAAGTTGACTTAAAATAGTATTATTAATAAATTAACATTTTAAAACTATAAAAATTATATATTATATATATTATAATAATTAAATAGTTGAAAATTCAAATTTATTTTATTAATTAAATATTAATTTTAAATTTCGTTATAAAATAATTTTCTTAAATAATAAACTATTAAAAATCTATTTTTTAGAACATTTAAATTAAAATGCTCTAAAAGAGTAGATCTTAATAAAATGATATAATTACACTCACCTAGCAAAAATAACTGAATTTTCTAAAATTAAAATAATAATACATACATTAACATCATAAGAAAAATTATTTTTATTAATTAAATTGACTTTTGTATTATAAGTAATCTTATACAATATGATGAATTGTATTTTTTTTTGAAAATCTTATAAAATTTGGACTTTATTGAATTTTATATTACAAAATTTGTTTGTAAACTTTATAATTTTTATCAAATTTTTCGCTTATAATTAAACTTTGATTTTTTAGTGTTAATCAAGTTTTAGTAACTAAGTAAACTTATTTAGTATAATAAAATATATATTATATACTAAATTTTTAGATTTATTGAATAAATACTTACAAAAATCATCATAATGCAGTTAAATACTAAATTGAGATATGATCATTATAATTGATTGATAATTGTTATATGAATTTTGAAACTAGTAATATAAAAGTTGTGTCTAAGTAAAGTTCTAATTTTTAATAATAACTATAAAATATTATATAAGAAAATATCTAGATTATGATATGAGTTACAAATTATTGTAAATAATTTATATTTATAATCAATATTTATTAAATAAATTAGATTTATATATAAAATTAAAATATTAATAGTCACTTCTAAGTAAAGTTCAATTTTTATTAAATTTTATTAAATTTCAATATAATTAAGGTTTTAGGCTTAATATCAAGCTATAAATCTGTATAAGATAGTATATATCTATAATTAATTCTTATTGAATACGATAGAATTTACTATTAGTAATAGTAAAATGAAAAAATTTTGAATTTTTTTAGCTACTAAGTAAAAATAGTTGAATTATAAAATTGAATAAAAATAATATTATAATATTAAACTATAAGTTTTTACATATCTAATAATATAAAATTATATAAAATTAATATGTAAATTATCGAAATATACTTATTTAAAAATGAGGTATTTAATCGTAAAATTATTGTTAGTTATTTTTGCTAGGTGATATATATTTAACTTCTACTACAATACCTATTTCACTCAAAACTAAATCTTTACCTTCAAAATCCCCAAAAATAACTATTACATAAAATGCATATTTACAATCATTGTTATCTTTATGAGAATTAGTAGCGCCTTATCTTATTAAATTTAATTTATTATTTTCTTTCAGTAAATTTAAATTTATGATAAAAGTTTAAAAATGATAAATTAGTTTTAATGTTAATATCTGAAAAATCTATATTAAAATTATTATACAATTCAGAAAAATTAATTTTAATTAAATTTTAAATTAAATATTCTAAATCTATAATTAATGAAAATATTATATTGTTTAAATGAAGATAAAGTTTAAATATTTTTTCAAATTTTAATACTTCTCAAAAATGGTTTATTTTAACATCTATCATCATATCAAATTCTATATTATTTTTAAAATAATTATATAGATCATTACTATTTTTTTTTATTTGTTTAAAATTAAAAAAATGATTTAACATATAATTATATATAAATTTAGCTGCATGATAACATTTTTTTTAATAGTAGGTAACATATAATTATTATGTCCTCTTATTATTATACAATCTTTATATATTGTATATGTATGATGTGAATTTTCATCATTAGAAAATGAATCTTTAATTATATTTTTAAAATTATTTGTAATATAATTAAGTTTAATATTAAGCTTTTCAAATATTTGATTTCTTTTATCTGAAAAAAAACTTTTTTATCAAAAAAGTTTTGATATTAAACTTAACATATATAATTCATTATTTTTAAATTGATAAATAAAACAATTTTTTGTGTAATTATTTATCTTAAAAAAATTAGCAATAGGATATTTTTTAATATTATCATTATATTTTGAAATTAAATTTTATAATCCTTTTATATTATTTTCAATATTTAAAGAAATTACAAAACTAATATCCAATTTTTTAATTTTTTGTTTATATTTTTTTATTATTTTTTGATCATTTTTATCTGTAATAATAGATGTTGAAGTAGAAATAGGTGAAGAGATAAAAGCAGAATTTGAGATTTAGAGGTATAGGTAGAGGTAAAAGTGAATATAGAAGCAGAAGTAGAAACAAAAATTAAAGTAAAATGCTTACTTAAATTATTATTATTACATGATAATATTATTTTCATTCATTTATTAAGTAAAGGATCTGTTAAAAGGTATAAATGATTTGGAAATATACTTGCTTTTGTAAAAGTTAAAGAAGATTTATTTTTTTTAATTCCAATTAATTAGGTAGTCATAATGTTGGATTTTTTTTAAAAAAAAATACAAATTTACAGTTTTATTTCACTATAAATTGTATTAAGAAAAGAAAAAATAAATAAATACAAAATTCAGCTTTATCTTATTGAAAATTGTATCTATTTTATAAAAGAGCTTGTATAAGAGAAATAATTTAGCCCTAAAACTATATAAAGATTATTCCTATACTTTGAATTATATTCAAATAAATTATGAATTAAAAGTCTTTAAATAAAATTTTTTTGAAAAAATTGATTTTACTATTATAATATAATAATTTATAAACGCTTTTACTGAACTAATATCACAGCAGTCTAAAATTCTAGAAAAAAAAATTAGTAATCTCTAAATGCCTTTACCAAACTGATATTATAGCAGCCTGAAATTTTAGAAAAAAATAATTAGTAATCTTTAAACGTCTTTACCAAACTGATATCACGACAGTCTAAAATTCTAAAAAAAAGCTAATTAGTAATCTCTAAATATCCTTACTGAATTAATATTATAGCAATCTGAAATTCTAGAAAAAAAATAATTAATCAATCTTTAAATGCCTTTACAAATTGATATCGCAACAGCTTAAAATTCTAAAAAAAATAATTAGTTATCTAAAAAAGATATAAATTAATTAATAATTATTTAATCAACCTTAACTAACCAATTTAATTCTTTAAGACTAACCCATACTAAAGAAAAAAAGAAATTACTAATAATAACTAATATAATTTAATAAGCTAAGAAAAAGACTACTAATATTCAGATATTAATTTAAACATTTTAAGCCACTAAATCCAAGAATTTAATATTAATCAGTTAAGAACTAATTAATTATTAATAAAAATAGATTAATTTAATATTATATAAGTAAGTCTTACTTTTTAAAGATAAATAAACTGGTTTATCTTAAATTGATTAATTTATCAATTAATTTATTTTTATTTTTTTTTCTTTCAGTTAATATTTTTTTTAATTTTTAATTTCACTGCCCCTACTTTTTTATTTTATTTTATTTTTATTTTTCCACCCACTCTTTAAAATATTTTTTTTTTAAATTTTTAAATTTTCTTTTTATTATAATTTTTACTTTTTTTAATTATTATTTTTAATTATTTTATTTAATAATTTTTTAATATTATTTTTCAAATTCTACTTTTTTTCTTTTAGGAATTGTTAATATTCTAATAAAACTATGAGCAGCTCTAATATAAGGTAAATCTTATTATGTCTATTTACTATTATTCTTTTTTCACTTTTAATAATACTTTCAATCATGTTAAATACAATTTGTGATATCATTAGTTCTTTTTTCAGGTTAATTAAAACCAGTTATTACTTTTTTATTTTATTATTATATTTTATTTTATTAATTTTTTTTTATTTTTAATTTTAAATTTATTATTTTTTTTTAAAAATTAAGTCTTATTTAGATCAAGAAAACCATCCAGTAAATGAATTAATTTCTTCTTAGCTTCTTTGAAAATGTTACTAATGTTTTTTTCCTTCTTTTTTTTAGGATTGGCCTTTTTTCAATCTTGAAAATTATTAGTAAGTGAATTTTCTTTTCCTTAGATTGATTGGATTTCTTTAAAAATATTATTAACGTTAAAACTGGCAAAAATTGATAAACCTGTCAAATATGATATATCTGCTAATTATGCTATATCTGCCAAATAAGACACATATTCTATTTATTATATTTTTATTATTTATATAATTATTATTATTTATATCATATTTAACATAATTAGCCTATTTGTTAGCTCTGTTATTATTGTCAGTAGTATCATATTTATTATAAATTTTCTTTAATTGTAATTTTCCTATATAAAAACATGAAAATGCCTTAGAAAAAGGACAGATTCCAATAGATCAAAACATTGTATTCAATAAATATTTAATAATAATAATAAATACTCTTAACATTTTGCAAACATAAACTTATAATTTTATTCTTGTTAACTAAATAAACTCTTTAATAAATAGCATATCAAGTTGATTAGATTTAAGTCATAGCTATTGTCTCCCTGATTTCAAAATTATAGTTAATTTATTCAATGGAAAGAGTAATGTTAACAAGTGGTGATTTCTACTAGGATACTATTGATTTTATACATAATGGACCACTAACAGATTTAGCGAGATGTATAAAAGTTTAAGTTAAGAGAATTGTGAAACAGAGATAATTTCATATATAATGAACCACTGATGAAATAGTAAGATGTATGAATTTTGAAGCAATTGAGAGAAATTTAGAAACAGAATTGATTTTAGACTGCTAACAGATTTAGCAAAGTATATAAAATTTGAAGAAATTGAGCAACTAACCACTCTTTTTAAAAAAAAATAAATTGAGTGACATATTACTCTACTAAAAAAAATTAAGCAGATGAACTTGAAAGTTAAAGTATAAATCTGTAACATTTATTTTGGAAATAATTTGAATTATTTAAAACAACTTATCAAGTTAAAATACAAATTATTAATTAAAATACAAATTAAAAATAATCATATGATATATGATGCAATATGGTATCATTTGATGAAATATCTAAAAAAGGAAATACAAAAGAAATTTTAAAAGAAGCAAATTCTATAATTGAATTAGAAT
>CAJVPP010000285.1:0-37509 GCA_910592005.1 Funneliformis mosseae | reverse complement strand
ATTATACCTCTGAATCAATCGAGTCGCTTTGCTTTTAGTCTTATCGTGAATACACTACCGTGTAAACTATAAATCTTAAGATAAACTGAATTGAGCCACTACGTAAACTTAAAAGAATCACCACTTGAACACCCCGTCTAACTGTCGCAATTCGCAAGAATTGCACGTTAACAATATATGCAAATCCAGGAAAGTAAATTAAACTTAGTCACTACTATTGCATAAGTAAAAAATAAGTATTATCAGTATTCTTAGCAGGAAGTGGCAATCTTAGCTAAGGGTACTTGACAATATAGCTCAACAATCTTGTCTATATATTCGCTCTTTTTATATATTATTGATATCATCAAGTAGATTGATATCTTTTAACAATTTTTTTATCTGTTTATAAAAATTTTGCCATTGTACATAAAATTTATTTCGTAAAACAGAAGACTTAATAAGACAAGGGAGAATTCTTGTAAGATTATTTATATGGAATTTGATTATTGCATAAATATTTGTAATTTCTTCTCCTGCTATAATCCAATCATAATACAGAGTATAAAAAACTATATGAATATAGGTTATTTCTTGTTTACTCTAGTCTAACCAATATTTTATAAAATCAAGATCTTTATAAAGTTCCCTTTCTTTTTACTTTAAAATAACTCGAAATGCTTCAAAATTCTATTGATTATTCACAGTAAGACAGAAATATAGTATATCTTTAATTTTGAGTTTATTAAAAATTAATTCAAGCAATTTAGAATAAACAAGTGGGTGAGGCCCAGCATTTTTTTATGCAAGAAGTATAATGTATATGTAAAAAAACAGTATAAATAACAAAGAAACTTGGAAAGTTTAAAATAAAAATTTTATATAATTTTAGACGAATACGCTTGCTAGCAAAATATTAAGTCAGTGATAATATTCAAAAGTAATCAATGTAATAATAACCCAAATAATTATATATAAGAATACCCCAAAATAGCAATTATACGAGAAAGAATTCTAGAAAGGCAGAAGCGAAAACTAGGGTATAAATTTGGTGGTATCTAAAGGTAGAATAATATATAGGAAAGAAAATAAGAAATTATGCTTTTGTGTCTCATCGCTGATAGGTAGAAAAGAGATCAGAAAGGCAAAAAGGTTTGGGAGAATACACAAAAAAAGGTATGAAAACTGTATAGCCAGAACTAATTTAGCACTTCGTGTTTCATTCTCAGTAATCAAAAAGGTCATAGGCAAAATTGCAAGAATGATACAACATCAGCAATCAAAAAGTGAGCGAATGAATAGATTGCAACACATCTTTAGCAAATAGATGGATTACAAATTCAACACTTCATATCTCATCTGGCAATCAAAAAATGATAATTGAGAAGGAAAATATATGAGCTGATCAATATAATGCAAATTATACCTCCAATCCTTTAACTAACTGACTAAATCAGATCTTCAAAAGTTACTTAAAAGTTACTTGAAAGTGATGAAAAAGTGCCTGAAATTAGCGAAGAACTGAAACATGTGATTAATGCAGTAAGGCACAATAAATTTCATTAATTTCAGCCAGTACTATTCTATATTTTTTCTTCCAAACTTTAAGACATAATAACTTGGCATTCAGGCATTCAATTAATACAATCTTAGTATTATTGGAAAGCTCTCAACACTATATTCAAAATGAACTTAATATCGCATGAATCTAATCACAGAAAGCCAAGATATTCTGCCCTAAAGATCAGGTCAAAAATATAGCATAGTGCTGGCCAAAATCTAATCTGCAAATTTACTGCGTCATCTGATCAAAACATAATTTATGCAATAAATGTTAGTCTAGTATCTTGGTTATAAAAAGTTACAGAATAATGAAAATAAGCAGATAGTTAAAAGGAAATAAAAAGAGGACGGAGTAATAAAATCAAGCAAATATCTATAAAGTAATAAAAAGGTTATAGAGCAATAAAATCAAATAGATAGTAATAAAGTAATAAAAAGACTATAGAATACTAAAAACAGTAACTAGGTAATAATATATTTATAACTAGGTAACAGTTTACTCATAACTAGATAATATTATAGCTGAATTGGATAACACTCTTATAAGAATGTTATTCAGTAGTTTACTTATTGATAAAAGCAATACAAATATTATATTTGAAAAACTATTATATTAGTTTTAATATACAGTCAACTCTTGTTATAGCGAACTCTTGTTATAACAAATTTTTTGAACAAATATAATAAAAATACTCTTGTTATAGCGAATTGGCCAATCAAATCTCTTAAAATCTTCACTATAGCCTTATAGCGAAGTTGAGGTCTAGGACATAGAGTTCATTATAACAAGAGTTGACTGTATTTAGTAAATAGAGAATCTACTTTTTATTACTTTTAATAATACAAGTAATAGATGCATTAGTAGATAGAATTATAAATATAATTAAATTTTTTATAAATAAAAAAAATTAAATATAAGATACTTTAATAGTGATAATGTTTTAACTATAATAGGTATTATAATTTATAATTTAAACTATTAATAAATAAAACAAAATATTAAATAATATAATTTTATTTATTTTTAGGCATTCATAATGGTATTACAACTCAACTTAAAAAATCAACCCTTTTATTATATTCAATTATTATATTACAAATTATTTATATTTAATCTCAAAAAAAAGTAGCTAATAAAATACTATATTTTGTATATTATAAAATATTGATAAAAGAAATTTATTCTTATTTTTTTAATTTATATAATCAAATGTATAAATTAAAAAAAATTAAAGAAAAATAAATACTTCTAATTTAACAATTTTTAATATATATAATATATAATAGTCATTATGATCTAATATAATTAATAATTTTTATCAGATTACTATACCTATTGTAAAAGTATTACAATTTAATTATAATTTACAAATTCTATTACAGTCAATTTTTCATATAGTATAATAAATATTGAATTTCTTATTGTTATAAAATTCTTTGCTGATATATTTTTTTATTTTAAAAAAATTATTTTAGTATTTTAATTCAATTATATTTCTTAATCTAAAATCAAATTACAATTTTAATGATATATAAATCTATTACTATAAATTTTATTAGATCAATAGAAATTTCATCAAAATTTGATATTTATCTTCAAAAGTTTATAAAAGAAATAGAATTGCAATCTGAAGATTTATCAGATAAGTTTTTTATTTTAAAAATTATTTATAAATAATATTTTATTAATTAGATTTATTAAACATTATGTTGAAAGAATAATTATAAATTAACAAAAGATTTTCTATTAATTATTTATATTATTTTTTACATATTTTTTGATTTTTATAAAATGTTACAGAATAAAAATACTTTAAATAATTTTGGTAATGATAATATTTTAGAACTGATATGTTTTTATAAATAAAAAAGAAAAGTGAATGATAAAGAATATGTATTAATTAATAAAGAAAAAATTAAAAAGAATGATATTTGATTAAATATTTAATTATATCATATAAATATGCAAAAGAATATAAGTTTACTAAATGTTTATATAAATTTTTAATATTATAAAATTTTGAGACCAATTTATCAATTTTATTATTTTGTTAATTTGTTACTAATAATTTTTTTTTAATGCTATGGCAGTGTGTAAAATTCATGTGCACAATGTGCATATGTGCACATTAAATTTTTATGTGCACATATTACACAGCATAAAATGTGCACAAATAATTACTAAAAATAGATAAATTATATATAAAAATGGATAAATTATTTATAAAAATGGAAATACTATGTAATACATGCATTAATTTTCTATTTTTAGTACAACTTGTGCACATAACTTTTGGTTCAAATTTTATACACTGTGCTATGGTAGAATAAGTATTTTTTAAATAAAATTTAATTAAAACTGATCTTAGAAATAGAATACATATTAATACTCTTAATATGTATTTACATATTTCTTTAAATAGTCTTAAAATTTTTGAAAAATTTAATTATCTTAAAGCTTATAATCATTAAACTTTAAAGATTACATTATTTGATAATATATAATTTATGTAAATATTATGTAAATAAAATTTGATAATTCTATTATATTGTTAATTGCTAATTGAATATTTTTCTTATAAAATTATTTTTAATGAATAATTTATATTTCTGAATTTTATTATAATTTTTATTGAGTTAAAAAATAATAATTTAATAAATACTATTTATTTAAATTTAAATTTTATTAATTTTAATTATAATTTTTTTTAAAAATTCTTTTCTAATAGATAAAATGTACCTATAAAATACCTTAAAAAAGCTTAAATTATCTAGAAGAACCTTACAAAGTTTTACTTTATTAAAGATAGAAAGATCTATTCTTAAAAAGAAAATAATATTATAATTATAAAAATAAGACTTATTTTAAGATCTGAAAAAAAAAATTCCATTTTTAAAAAAATTTAATTAAAAATTATACAATTCATTCCAAAAATTATTCTTTATAAGGATTACTTTAGAATGAAAAAAAAAATTACATTTTTAAAAAAAATATTAATTAGAAATAGAAAAGAACCCAAAAAAATTTTCTTTATAAGAATCACCTTGAGATTTGAAGAGTGAAAATTCCATTTTTAAAAAAAAATTGATTAAGAGCAGTAGAAAAAAACTGAAAAAAATTCTTTTTACAAATTATTTATAGATCTGAAGAGAAAAAATTAAAAAATAATAATATAAAATAAAAATAAAAATAAAAAAAAATTATCTATTATTTAGAATATAAAGAGAAAATTTTAATTAAAAATTATAAAATAGTAAACTCATTTTAAAAAATCATTCTTTATAAGAATTAGCTTAGAATTTAAAAAGAAAATTTCATTTTAAAAAAAAAATTTAATAATTATAAAAAAGAATAAACTTATTCTAAAAGAATCTTCTAAAAAATTTACTATTAAAGCTTATCAAATAAAAAGAATTTATTAAAAAATCTTCTAATATAATCTTAAAAAATAATATATTTCTATTTGTGAAAACAAAAGGTCTACTTCTAAAAAATAGAAAAATAGTAAAAAAGAATATCAAAAAGAATTTTAAAAAAACCTGAAAAGAAAAGATTTATCTTTATTTAAAGAACAAAGAATTCATTCATAAAAAAATAAAAAAATATTATTAAAAATATATACTCAAAAAAATCATCTGATATAATCCTAAAAGAAAAAATTCACTTTTATTCATAAGAACAAAAAATCTAATTCTAAAAAAAAAGTCAATTAAATAAACTTTTATAAAATCCTTAAAGAATCCTTTTAAAAAATTTATATCTTAAAGAAATAAAATTAAAAAAAGAAAAAAAAAAATTAAAAAAAAGAAAAGAAATTAAAAAAAAGCTTATATAAAAATTTATTTTAATCTTTTTATAAAATGTATATAAATTTTGCAATGCTGCATAAAAAAAATTTATGTATATTTTATTAATAATTTATAATAAATGTCGAATTAATATAATTAGTTTTGATATTATCAAAATTAATTAATATCAAAATATAATTATAATTATAATTTAAATTAAACTGTAATATAGTAAATTATATATTATAATATTAAGTGGTTTAGTAATGTATATAAAAAATAGTAAAATTTACTCAAATTTCTGAATTGGTTTTGCTTTTTTATTATTTTTTAATATTCTTTTAATCATGTTCATTTACTATTATGTAATTTTTTAAATGAAACATATCTTTTTTATTATTTAATATAATATTCAAAAAATTATAAATTAATATTAGCATAAGAATCACAAAATAAACTTAAATTAAGTTAGACAATTGATAATATAAGATTGAAAAAATAGCATAATTAGATAATACTAATTAATATAGTATATTTAAATTATATTAAATTGTTAAATTATATTATATAAAGAAGAAATAACTAAATAACACTTAGTATATAAAAAAAAATAGCTAATAAATTAAATTATAATAATATAATTAGATTACATTGCAA
Source organism: Funneliformis mosseae (assembly GCA_910592005.1). Classification (NCBI taxonomy): domain Eukaryota; kingdom Fungi; phylum Glomeromycota; class Glomeromycetes; order Glomerales; family Glomeraceae; genus Funneliformis; species Funneliformis mosseae. The sequence goes on along the minus strand of CAJVPP010000285.1, from coordinate 31,521 downwards.
TTATAGATTATAATTCTAATTATGAAATTATAGTTATATTATATAATTCAGATTATAATCAACTCTTATTATAACGAACTCTATGTTCTAAACCTCAACTTTGCTATAAGATTATAGTGAAGATTTTAAGAGATTTGATTGGCCAATTCACTATAACAAAAGTATTTTATTATATTTATTCAAAAAATTTGTTATATCAAGAGTTCGCTATATTAAGAGTTGACTGTATATCATTATATTTAGATTATATTGCTATATTTAAATTGTAATCTAATTAAGGAAATATGATATAATTAAAGATGGTTCCCATAATTATTTTCAAATTTCAGTTGAGTTACAACTTAATTGCGTCACAAATTGCAATTCAATTGTGCCATTTTTAAATTGCGGTAATCATTTTTAGATATAATTATATTACATTTTCTTAATCTATTTATTTTTTAAATATAAATTTTATTTATCATATTATATATTATTAAAGTTAATATTAAATTTAAAATTATTATTAAAATTAACACTTAATATTATAATAATATAAATCACAAATTATTCAATATTAAATTGATTGAAATATGTTGAAAATGTATAAAATTCTATTTATGTTATGTATTAGGTAAGGATTAGAGTTAGTGGTATTAGAACAGTCTAAGTTAAGAAAAGACATATTTATCTTAAATAAGAAAGAAATCAAGAAACAAAACAAAGACAGAAAGATAAAGAATATGAAATAAAATGTTTTCAAGCTAAACAAGATATTCTTTTCCATAAAAGCAACATTTATAACATTTATAAAATTAAATATTTAGTAAATTCGTAACGGTATAAAAATATAAAATTTCTTTTTCTAATTAAGTGATTTTTTCTTTGTTATCAATAACAAACTTGAGATCAATATATTTGTTAAATCAGCTAAATAATTATATATATTTAATTTTTTATTTCTTTTTTAAGAAATGATAACCTATTTGTTGCTTACACAGAGTATAGAATTTAGAAAGGTATTTATTAATAAATTGAGCCTTTTTTTTTTTTTTATATTTCGTCAAACAGGTTATCGTTAGAAGAAACGTTGGGGGCTTTGAAAAATTTCATTGGATAGGCATGCATTCGTATTCAACAGAATTTTTTTTTTTTGTCAATAAGTCGTTGTTGTATACACCGTTTAAGTTTAAACTTTAGAAGAAAATTTCGTTTTTACACATGATAACATAAATCTTTGATGAAAAGAATTTGTCTAATAAGAAGTGATATAATTTCCGATAATAATATATATATATTTTTTTCCATACCAAATGTTGAATAAGAAAATGTGGTAATTTACCACAAACGAAATCATACGATATTTGGTACACATACATCTTTGTTTCACGTTTCTTTATTTATCTAACCTAACCTAATATATTCATCTAACTTTGATATAAAATGAGAAATCTTATTCACATAATAGAAAATAAGGTTTTCTTGGTCTCTATCAATTTAATCAATACCAAAAAAGGTTCAATATCAATCTTCAAGTCACATTTCCGGAATTTGAAAGAAAGAAAAAAAAAAAATTAGAAACTGTTTCACAAATAAGAAATAATCATCCGACATTTTTTTTTTTTTTTTTTTATTCGTAACATAAAATGAATAGGTGTGACAACCAAAAAACGCGATATACAAATTATACAAATATAGTAACGATGGACGCAGAAAGAAGGAAACAATCCAAAACGATCCAAAACAAAACAAAAAAAAAAAAAAGAAAAAAAAAAAAAAAAACTCCCTCAGATATTTACAAAACGCGGTAAAAATGAAGTTTAGGGTTTCGTTAAATACAAGACAAAATAACACATTACATTATTCTAATGCAAAGTTCTTTGATATGTTTTTTTTTTTCGAGCCATGTTTCTGTTGCAACCGAATAAGAACTTAAAGATATGGCAAACTTTACAATGGTTGCACTTTACAGTGGTTTCGAAAATAATAAATGGACCTTTTTCCTCAATAATGGAATAAAAGAGAATCCAAGGTAGACTATATTTAAAAGCCCAAAAGAGGATTTCGAGCAACCGGTATTCAAAAGTAAATATAGAAAATGGAGGTCAAAAGGTTTTATTTATTAAAGAAATAGAGGTATAGGTTATTATCATCATAAAGAAACTTGATTGAAGAATACCACTACAGGTATTTGATTATGAAATCGCTCCTCTTGTCGATCATTTTCATATGATTATTTATTGATTTGTTTCGTCTCCCCATTACGAAATTATGAATTAAATTACAAAAGTTGAAATAACATATGAACATCTTGACCAATGATATAAATCAAGAGATTTTGATCCCCATGGGATGGGACGGCAAAGCGTGATAGTATTACCAAAGCAAGAACACGAGGGCAAATATACAGAAACTCAACGATGCATATTGAACAGCCGCCCGGCAAGTCGAATAAGTGGCATCCGTCTCATTTATATCACACGTTAACGAGTCACAACATTTCGGAAAAGGTACCAAGCCTTGTCTTTGTGCAAGTAGAAATATCATCTCAGCAATGTTCACAATGAATACAATGAATCTAACAATGAAAAAAGTACGTTTCCGAGACGTTTGAAAATGGTTTGAAAAATAATGAGGAGGAGTATAAAGGTTAGCGCCACTAGTCTTGGCGACCACGTAGCCACACATGAACGTATGAAACAATAGCAGGGGATATCAGAAAACAATGGAAAAACCACGCTGATGCATGGAAAAATCCAGAGCTTTCTATCGAATAATAGACCTATACATAGGTAATAATTTGTCGCAGCACATGAACGATACGCTAATACGCGCTTTTCAGGAAAGACGCGACAATTTTTAAAGTTGATCTCTGATTACGTACCCAACAATGCTTAAATGTGACCGATTATTGACACCATTTTGCCAAACTCAAACGTGCTTCACACTTTTTTTTTCACATAAGGAACAAAAAAAAAAATAAAATAAAGAATAAAAAAGGATAACATCATTACGCACGATTTATCCTTTTCACTTATTTTTATTTGACAGAAGGTTTGACAGACAACAATTTGTATGCATATTGAAGAACAATGAAATGACTTTCTTCTCCCCCCAAAGTTAATTTGTTTTTATGTACGGTGACATATTGATTATCCATTGAATAAATACTATCCAATCAATTGGTATCACATTACCAAAAGAATGATTTTTTTCCTGCATATCATTCTTTAAATGTTAACAAGCACTTTACTCAAAACTATTGTTTTTTAAAAAATGACCATTGATTGTCCGTAATATTCCTTTAATTAGGTGTGGTCATAGGAAAAAAGCAAGTTGGTTGCCTTCGAAACAAGGCAAACTAGTTAACCAATTACCTAATCCAGTGTAAATTTTTTATGTTCAAATCGAATGGAATTGGATTGCATAAAAAACAGGCATCCTTGTTTAGAAAGATAATGGGTACAATTCATCAATTAACAAACTTAATTCAAAAACCGGATTTTTTTAACAAGATCTTTTCAATGGTTCCCGTATAAAGAATTTTTTTATGAATTCCCTTTTATGATTTTTATTTTCCTCAAACTCGTGCCACAAAAAAGCATCGAAAAAAGTATATTCCGAATATCATTTCGGATTATTAATATATGATATCTCGTTAGTTCATTTATCATTACGAAATGATAATCTTTTGATAGTTTATTCTCAATGAAACCTTATGTTTAATCATGTATGCTTCACATAATGATTAAAACTAAATTTATTTTTTATTTAATTATTATTTTGGTAATAAAAAGGTTGAAATATCGTATGGAAACATAGATCCATTTTCATTTATTTATTATTATTCTCTCACGTTAAATATAATTATGAACCTTAAATTGTTAATAACCTTTCTATCATCACAACATGACTTTTGCTTTTTAACCGTTTTCAATCAAGAACGAAATCATGAATAAGAACTTATATTCTCGATAAAGCAAAATTTTGCTTCTAACGAGTTAACCCTACCTTGGCAAAACTCGACTTTGATGGTTCTGGTTGGTGTTGCTACTTTGATATTTTTGGCACTTCAATTAATCGTTTTACAGCTTTATTTTGTTGTCATTGACGTAAACATCATCAAAATCCTTGTTAACGATTTAAACGATTTACTTGGCATTCCTATGAAACGTTACTTTTTTTTTTTTCTGAAGGAAAAAAAATGAAAAGATTTTTTCTTGCAAGTCTTTTCCTTTTGCTGCAGTTATGTAATTGTGTTTTGAAATAAACAAAAATATTTTTTTTTTTTTTTTGAGAAAAATGTACGTTGGCGTTATTCATGTCACATCAAAATTTATTGTTTAAAAAATTCGGTTCTTGGCTGAATTGGTGGCGAGTAATTTACATGTGTGATTTCAGGGTTTCATTATTCCCATTCCTAATTTGAAGTTCTGATGGATTATGCGATGTGGCTAATTCATGCTTTATTTGGGTATCTATCAGACACTCTAAATATTCAATGGTGGCTGGTGATGTATCGATGCATTGAATCAGGTCAAAAAAGAAAAACAATTACTATTGATGGTTATGCTTATTTTTTTTTTTTATTTTAATTGTCTATTTTACCATAATCGCACCTCTCATATATTACGAATGATGCGTGATATAAAAAAAAAAGAGGGAGAAGAAGAAGAAGGAAAGAAGAAGTCAAAAAAAGGGGAAAAAGAAGGAAAGAATTGTTCAAGATTCCCGGCATGTGAATCACTTTCGAATGGTTTCTCGATTGATTGTTTTATATCACATATCACACATCTCTTTTAACAACAAGTCCGCTGACAACATAACTTACAAATTTAAAAGACTTGATTGGATGATCCAATCAATTCTTTGGAAGGGGGGTTTACGGGGGGTATCTTTATTTCCTACTACGCGTAAATTAAAATGCTACCTTGAGCTTGGAAAAAATTGCTGAATATAGGAAACTTGGGAGCTTTAACGATTATTACATCACGACACAACTTCTACTACCTACGCAATTTGTGTGGCAGGGTCCCCTATTATTCGAAGAAAGTCCGCTTTGACAACCTCAAGATTCGAAAATCATTCTTAAAAGTCTGCTTTGACAACCTCAAGGTTCGAAAATCATACTTAAAACATTAACGCTCCGTGAACACCCTCAAAAAGGTTCGAAAATCATTTTTTAAATAATAATAAAGCTCCGTGAATACTTCACAAATTTTTCGAAAATCATTCTTTAAGGCAATAAAGCTCCGTGAAATACTTCAAAGTTCCGAAGGTCATACTTAAACACAATAATGGCTCCGTTGTCAATTAAATGTCATTTTTTTGCTGACTCATCAAAAGTACCAACTCAATATGGATGGGGATTTCAAATTCAGCTTCTGAAAACAAAATTCTTAAGATCTTATGACATCTTTTCCTGAAAAAAAAAATCCGCGACAAAAATCCCTTTATTTAAAAAAAAAAAAAAAAAAAAAAAAAGGTACATCTTGGTAAATGATTTCCTCACGATCTTCCTCACGAACCGGAAAACCAATTATGTGAGGATCTTTTTACATGTGAGAAGTACGAATTTGACTTATTTTTAGATTATTTTTATCAATTGAATTTTTTGGTTCTAATGATGAATTCTTTAATTTCCCAACCATTTTAACCCTCGACAACTTTCGAAAGTTGCGTATTGCGTAACTTTAAAGATTTCGGTTAAAAAAAAAAATCATTTTCTTCTCTTTCTCTTTAGCTCTTATTCAAGTTAATGAATTCGGGACTACCAAATGAAACTGATATATTATTCTATTTTAAAAAACGATTTTAAAACAAAAAAAGAAAATTCTCATTCAATTTCCAAAATCGAGTTTCTAAAAAAAAAAAAAAACCCAATATTAAAATAGACATAATAAATCATAATTGGAAATTATAATGGGGCATATATCACAATTGTCACGTAATAGGTTAGAACATGCCAATCACCTTTGACAGCTCTTCATTTAGAAAAAAAAGCTAAAAAGGGAATTTATATCTCAATAAAAATGAAAAAAAAAAAAAAAAAAAAAAAGATCCGGGATTTACATACAGAATATTTCTCGTTTGAAAGATAAATTCGGAATGAAATTTGGGTTAGACGAATGAATTTTTAATTATTATACTGGAAATTGGTTAAGCCTTGGAATTATTCCGAATTAATTAAATAATCTTGGCGATAATGCTGTTTATGCATGAAATGTTCGGGGGCTGAAATTGTTAAGAATTCTCACGTTTCATAGTTGTTAACTGATAATCGCGGCTCAAAATTTTACCGAAGTAGGTTTATGTAACAAGAAAATTTGCGGGCCGACGTTAACCAATCTCCCAAATGGTGACATCGATAATAATGAAGGGTAACACGTGCCCTTTAAATTGTCACCAGAGTCATGTGACGAGAAACTAGCCAAATTTATTAAGATGTCGAAATATAAAATTCCCCACTTTGAAATCAGGATATCCTCATAGAAATATCGATTTCAAGTAATTGGAATTCTGTTGTTTAACCTAAAAAGCCACATAAGGTTGTGGAAATCGTAAAAAAAAATTCCCCAAATTGTTGACATTCTGATAAATCTGATAAACAAAAAATGGGCGTTGTTGTTTATTTCACTTAAACATTTTTTTTCGTATTCGAAAAAAAAAAAATTTTAAAAATCCCACCCCATTTTACTGATTTTTTTTTTATCGTATTGTTTCAAGTTGCTATCCATCTAAATTTTTTGGGATGTTTGACATTCAAAAGATTGATAAAGTAAACTGATAACCCGAAACTGGATTTGTTGTGAAACCTAAAAGATAATAAGGGAAAAAAATTCGCATACGCTTTCACATTTTTCAGTTTGAAATTACATGATTTGTGATAAATGATTTTTTTTATTTTGTTAAATCAAAAAAGACATACATCGTTTTTTTTTAATTACCATATCAAGTTGTATTAAATAATAATAATAAAAAATTTTTCAACTCTAAACTTAAACTGTATTTGCAAATGTTATCATCACTTTTTACCCCTACCCTTATGAGAACAAAAAAAAAAAAAAAGGGTAAGAACAAAAAAAAAATTTTTTAATTTATTGTTACAAAGTACAAAATGATCCGCAAGTTCATCTCAGTGTAGCGATCTTAGACTTACATAAGTCTAATTTTCCGAGGGTTTAACCTTCCCATTCCTCTACAATTTCTCTTTATCGGATTGTCCTCAAAAGACCCCAAGACAAATTTAGGCGTAAAACCTGACTTTGAAGTTGAGAAAGAATGAAATGAGAGTGATGGTTTAAATTAGTTATTATGAAATCGGATACCAAACAAAACCAATGATCGTAAACAGTTAATGGAATGACCGATGGGGAAATTATTTGTTACCTGAGAGATATAAAGCGCAGGATAATACGTAACATATATGAAATAGAAATTAGGATGATGAGGGGGCACATTTATTAGTTTTGTGGGCACCCCATCACATATGCGCTTGTCATTTGATCGTTCACCTGCCGACATCCCATCTTGGGATAGAGCATTTTGAAGGATTTTCAGAAATTTACTTCATTGGAAGAGATAACATCCAAGCTTTAATTGTTATTTTGTCATTTAATATAAATAAATATATCCAGTACAACGCTTAGAAGTTCAACTATCAAGTGTCCCTACCCTTATCTGACTCGGGAACTTCCTGATCGATCATGTGTATTATTTTAAGTAAACAATTTTAAATTCTCTTGTCGCAAAAAAATAAAAATATACATGATCACAATATTCACACATGCGGAAAATCCCAAGGAAAGCACAAAGAAGACTTTTACGACAATTGTTACTAAAAAATTCGTTCATATCGATAATGGAAATAATTGTCGAATGTAAAAATATTGTCCATAATGTGTTACAAGATTGCGGCTCTTTTTTTCGGTGACATTTCTAGCAATTTCTTGTCGCTCGAATTTCCTTAAGAGAAATAACGATACCACCTATTTTTTTTGCAACCGTCCGGATGACTATGGTAAGAGACTAAACCAAATTCGAAATCATTTGATTCTGAACCAAATTTAGGTCGGGAAATAGTCTATTGGTTAAATTTTCAATCAATCAATGGGAAATTTTTCTTCAGAAATAAATACTATTTGTACTTTTTGGTAAACAAATAAAACGAATGCGGCTACTGCGGTGCAAACTGCGGTGAGGTAGAACATGGGAATCTAATCCAAAAGCAGCAATTGTGATGAGAAATGTTGTGGCGCCTGCTGTTGGGTGACGGAGACAATTGTGATATCTATTTCACGGGGAGCAAGTTCGGGGTCTTGAACGATTAGCGATGGGTTTACTAAAAAGTGTTTCTTTTTTTTTTTTTTGACAGGTTGGATTAACCACAGAAATGTTAAAAATAATTTCCCGATCTACAATTAGATAATATTCTTAAATTTTTTTTTTTTTTTTTTTTTTTTCTTACAAGGAAAACAAAAAAGGGAGAGAAAATGCATGTGAATTAGTTTACCTTTTACCTTGTGTCAAAGCTCTTGACGAGTAGTCCCACCTTCCTTTTATTTTTTTGCAAAAAGTCGGGTATATAATGAGAGAGGTCAAGGGACATCGGACAGAGAATAATCAATTACCCAAAAGAAAAAAAAAGTCTAAATTTAGACAATCAAGCGTTTGCTCAAGACTTAAACCTTTCAATGAATGAGGTTTGCAATGATCGGACGTATGGAATTTCCAAACTTGGAAGTTCAAAGCTTTGAAAGGGAAAGATACTGTATATGGTAGCATGTTGTGCCTGTGTGATAGTGAGTCATGTTTTGCGCTTAAGGAATCCTTTTTCTGCGCCAACGCATGCGGTACGTGCACCCTTTTTCGCCACGTTATGTTCCCTTTCTTTGTTTAGTGCTTGGTTAAAAATAACTCGCTAATGTTTGTGTTTTTCAAGCAATTCCTTTTTGATGAATGGAATGATGTATGTATGGGACAATGCGGGACGCACATCATCTTTTTTTTTTTTTTTTTTTTATGTCGTCGGTAAAGGAAAAAACAAAAAAAACTAATAAAACTCCCTAAATCCTTTCGTTCGTATAAGATGATTTGTTTCATGGAGAGTTGGGTTTCCCCATCTAGAAACTGGCAGAACGAAAAGGGTAAAAATCTTCGATTTTTTAGTCATCAACTCGTAGGGCGTATGTATACCATGAACAAATAGATTGTTTCCTTTGGAAAAAAGTTGGATGATCCCTTCCAAGAATCACCCTAAATAACAATAACCTTTTCAAAGGGTTCCTACCACAGTCTTTAGTCATATTCCGCTTTCGTACGGTCAATCACCGTGACATAATGGTTTAAAACGTTTTGACCTTTTGCAAATCCATGACAGAGGAAAAAAAAAAAAAAAAGCGGAAGCAAAAGGTGAAAGGAATAATTTTAAGAAACCAGGGGAGCATTTCACCATACGGTTAATGGTTTACCACTTCCAGTTGGCCAATCATTGCCGAATTCATGGTGAAATGTAAAGGTGGCACAGAAGGCGACCAAAAAAATTAGTTACGATCTGATTCGTTGAACTTTGATAATCCCATTTTGGTGTTGTCCGCGATCGAGGTTGAGAAATCCGCCACATTTCACAATGTGATCTGATGTGATGAAAACCTGTGTCACTAAAAAAAGCATCACATATTCAAACAATTTACATACCCCTTTAAAAAAAAAAAAAAAAAAAAAAAAAAAAAAAAGGAAAATAATTTTTCGGAAATGTTGGATGGAAAATGATGTGATGATCAAAAAAAAGTATTTTATGTATTTTATGATTTTATATTACCAATATATTCGCATTATTATTTATGTTATATAGTCTAAATTTTTCTTTTACAGTATTATTTATATGGTGTATAAATATATTATTGTTTATAAAGTAATTCTACTATTTGAAAAATTTATATATAATGAGCCATGGTCTCCCTATTCGTATTTTACAATTTTTTTTTTCACTTCACTTTTTGTTGCAAAAGAAAGTATAACGTTTTAACGAAATAAAAAAAAAATAATATTTTTTTTTTATTTTTTTTTTTTTACCAAAGAAAAACTTTGACAAAATTTTCTCTTACCGCTTTAATGCTTGCTTGTTCTAATATAACTAACGAACAACTTTTCGAAACCATCCTCACCTTAATAAAAAAACTTTTCAATTTTTTAACAAGACGACAAGAGAGACGAGAAAGTGATCTCTTCAAAAATCAATCAAACAACAACAAACAATTTAAAATATTTCAAGTTAAAATCCTGGAACGTAAAAGTATAATAATGCCAGCCATCACCTGCAATTCAAATAACCTTCACATTTCTGGCTCGCCAGTTGCTTCACCCACCACCCCAACCGCCACCACCACTTCAGAATCAACAGTCGCGGCAGCATCAGCAGGGATGGCGGCAATTTCAATGTCAAATTGTGTGAGAACGTTGATCGTGGACGACAACGTTATAACGGCAAAAGTACTCTCAAAGATACTCTCCAAAGAATTCGGTCATAACACCTCCTGCGCGATAAGTGGCAAGGAAGCTCTCATAAAATTATCCAAGGAAACATATGACATCATATTCATGGACATCGACATGCCAGAATTATCAGGAATCGAAACAACGATAGAGATACACAAGAAGGGTTCTAACGTATTGGAACAAAATCGTAACATACCAATCATAGCTTATACCACAAATCCTTGCGAGGAACGATTTTTTGAAGCTGGAATGAACGGATGGGTTGGAAAACCAGCAAAGCATTGGATGGTACGAAAAGAATTGGAGAGGGTATATAGCATAACAAATTCATCACGACCGTCCTCAAACAAAAATTAATTTTCCAAAAAGAGATGGGAGTGCATTTTGACTTTTTAAATATCATTTGATCATTATGCCTGTCGCGCTCTTTTTTTCTTACCCCTCCTTTTTTTTTTTTTTTTTATTTTATTTTTTTTTTTTTTTTTTTGAAAAAATAAAAAAAAAAAACTATTTTAATTCTTTAATATTTTCTTCGGGTTTGGGGATGTTTTAACGAAAAACAAAAAAAAACGAATTCAAAAAAAAACAAAAAAAAAAAAAAAAAAAAAACAATTAATCAACGGACGAGTTCGGACATCTGTAATCTTTCGCTTTGAATTTTTTTCTTTTTATTCTTTGTAAATACGATATAGATTTTTTTTTCTTTTTTCTTTTTTTTTTTCACAATTATTGCGGAATACTTATTTTTTTCTTTTGGAACAAGTTCCAAACATCCAATTCAAACATAATCAATCAATTTCACATCATATTTAATGCTTTAAACACGAACACACATAATCTCAACACTTTTTTTTTTATGTATATATATGGAACATTACTTATCCTATATGTAATTATAATAATCCTTTTTTTTTGTAAGTAGTATTATGCCAACCAACAAATTTTTTTATGTATTGTATCTCATTCATACCAAAGTACAGTAGTAGTAGTAGTTACCCCTTTAATAATTCTTTAATAGAATTGTTTTAAAATGTTAATAACGATAACAAGAAACAAAATAATTAAAATAAAACTTAATAAAAACTGAAGAAAGATTTTAATCATATCTGATTTTAGTGCATCTCTTTTTTTTTGTGTTGCTTAAACATTCCATGCTATCGCTGTTTCACAATCTTTCTATTAGATGAATTTAGTTATATGAAGGGATCACTTAGGGTTTTACAAGGTCAGTCGGTTCAGTCATGATTTGCCTAATTTAATAAAAATTCTTGGCGAATTAAAGTGGATGCGTTTCAGAGTCGTGAAAAATTAAATGAGAATCAAAGCATGCCATCCTTAAATTGATTACATTCAAATAAACAAGCCCAAGTTTTTAAATACTGAAATCATTTTTGATCCTACTTTGGAAGAACTAAGCTTTAAATAGAGATGGTCTATCACAAACACGTCTTTTATTTACTTTGAAAGAAATTCTTTTTTCTTGGTATTTACTTTATATTTTTTTCAAATACTTTTATATTTTCAAATGAAAAGGAAAAAACATAAATAAGTTTCGTACTCTTTACGAAAATACGAAAAAAGGATGGATGCATGGGGAAAAAAGGAGGAGAGATTCCCCGTAAAAATTTCCCGTAATAAAAATCGTTTTTTTTTTTTTGATTATCAATCCAATAAGCTTTTAGCATGGTTCCTTTTTTTTTTCTGTTGATTATGAAAATGGAATGATTTTGAAATCGGAATTGTGTGAACATGGGCAAGCCATGTAAAGATCGCAAAAAGAACCCAACCTGTAAATAATATAATAAAATAAATATTGTTATTTGTGGAATCATTACAAAATATTTTTTTTTCGAATTCGGTTAGACGCAATTTTAATTTTATTATTATTATTATTATTATTATTATTATTGTTATTATTGATTATTTTTTTTTTTTTTTTTTTGTTCGCGTTCCTCTCGATCCTATGAGATTTTGTCTCCTATGAGAAATTTAATAAAGGCTTTTTTTTTCTTTTTATGGTTATTTGAGTTTATCCCAATTAAGAAAGTAACGTTATGAATTAATTTCAACAGGAAAGAAAACATCGTATGAGGTATCATCCCATGTGTAACCAATAATTTATCACATAATAAATCGGTGATAAATCATCCAAATTAGGTGAAAGAAACAAAAAAAAAAAAAAAAGAGATATGTTTATACAAAATTAATTAATGAATAAATCTTTTCATTTCAAAATGAATGAGAAAGATATCGTACAGCATCTTATTAAATATTTGTACATTCATTCAACGCTTTTCTGTCGGTAAATATCCCTAGAATTCTATTTTATTTTTTTTTCTCCTGAAAGATTTCAAAAATATGAAATGTTAATATAATGGCACTTTTTTATTTTATTTTATTTTATTTTGCGTTCTGTTTTATTAGGTGCATCATTGAGTTATTATTGCATTGTTGTTTCTCTTTTTGAAAGGGATCGTCACCCTTTATGATTGTTCATTATTGTGAATGGAATTTTTTTAATGCAGAAAGGCCACGCGAATTATCATTCGGATACAATCATCGTAATGATCATATTTAACGGTAATACCAATTGACAACGCGAACGTTGCGCAGTGATGAGACCTAGAATCGAGCCGTATGGGAGACAATGCATAAATAATATACATCAAAAGGATATAATTAATGTGATATAAACAGAAAAAAGATTTATTGTTGTTTAATTGTTGTTGTTGTTGTTGTTGTTGTTGTTGTTTGAATGTTGTTATTGCCGTCGTTGTGTGGGTCGAAATTCGGAAGGGAAACAATTGTCGTTTCAATGCCATATTGTCCTTTTTTTTACGTTAAAAATCTGTTACATGTTTACTGATTCTGACAAATAAAATAAAGAAAAAAAAAGTGTTCTTTTTAAAATTTGATGATCGAGTAGGCAATTACCATGTTTACCCTTTTTTTTTTTGATTCTGAAGTAATCCGATAATTAAGTAATTACATGTTTACTTATTTATTTATTTATTTATTTATTTATTTTTTTTTGATTCTAAAAAATATAAAAGAAAAATAAAAATAAAAGATGTTCTGTAAAACCCGATAATTGAGCAATTAATCAATCACTTTACGAACTTTGCTTTTTTTTTTTTTAAAAAAAAAAAGGGGGGTGCGAGCTTCGAAACAAAAAAAAAAAAAAGATGCCCAAATTTTTTAAAAAAAAAAAAAATAAATAAATCAAATTAAAAATAAAATAAAATAAAAAATATTTTTTTTTTATCTTAAACATTCATACTAATTTAAAGGGTATGCATCCATTTATTATTTGGCGGGAAAATAAAGGACCTTTTTTTTATACTTTTCTTTTTTTTTTTTTTTTCAACAAATATTTGTTATACAAAACATGCGGTACAATTCGACTTATATAATAAATTGTATTGTGAAAAATATTTTTCGGAATAAAAAATGTAATTAAAAAAAAAAAAAAGCGAAACAGGCCAAGAAAGAAGAAGGTACAAAAAAAAAAAGATGTTCTTTTTTATTTGGTTAAGAACTATTTTTATGAACATAACATACGACTTTCAATCATTCAAAGGGAGCGTAACATGCATGATCACATCTTATAGGTGTAGGATAACTGTTTACTTTTGGTGCGTAGCATTTCGCAGTAACACACGCCACATTCCTTTGTTTTTTTTTTATTCTAGAAATCCTCGTGAGACCAACAACAAATTTCCTTGGAATTTTTGCAAAAAGGAAATTTCAATTAGAGAGTATAATTAGCCGCAGCACAAGAATAAAGATCGCGGGAGATGTCCGAAGGTTGTGAGAATATTCTTGTTAACCGGCAGTTTTAAAAGTGTTTGATCGCCAATTGGATTAGTTCCAGAACGCATTCCTTCCACATTGGTGTGTTCCGCCTTTGGATAAACAACCGTTCAAATTATAAAACAGAATTGTACATCGCATAACATTTGCTATAATGGAGACATAAAGTAAAAATATGTAAATCGTGAGGCTTGGCCCAGACCACGCAAAGTTCCTTGTGTAAAATATAAAGTTTGTACCTTTTGGAACAAATATAAATAAAATAAAATAAAATAATAATAATAAGGCAAAAAAAAAAAATGAAATTGAAACAAAAAGATGGAATAATAGTAATAACAATTATAATAGTAATAATAATAATAAAAAAAAAAAAAAAAAGATTTGTTTTCCTGCCTTGTGGTTACATTACATTATAACCGAGAAAATATCGAGAAATAGCTTAGCTTATGCAAATGTTTTAGATGTTTGAGATAGGTTTTTTTTTAAATTATTAATTCGCATTAGAAAATTCCTTATTATTTATCATGAGTAATGATTACTCTTTTTCTTTTAGATATCACTTGATTTGAGATTTCCTAATGAAAATAACACTTCTTCGGAATATCTTCCTACATTTTAAGTTAAATCCCCCACTCGAGAATAATTTTTTTTTCTTTTTTCCATTTTTAGACAAAATAAACAACCTAAACTTGTGAGTTTTGATTCATCACATGTAAACAACACCTTTTACATGAAAAAAAAAAAAAAAATTGCCATTGTTTTAAAATTTTTCATTTAAATTAGGTTTTTCCCATTGATTCATGACTAAATTGAACGAAATTTAATTGGTTTAAATCCAAAAAAAAAAAAAATCACAAGTTCAAAAAGTACAATGTAAAAAAAAAAATGGTATTCCCAAAATAATAAATAAAAAATAATTTTTTGATCCGAAAAAAAGAATGTGAGAATTTTTTTGTTTCAGCCAAGCAATTTATAAAAATCGATTTAACTCTTTTTTAAACTTATCAGACCCATAGTATTTTTTCATCGAATTAAATGAAACAATACAAGCAAACGACCTTTATTATCATTCTGGATTATCACCGAATCTTTTTTAATTTTTTTTTTTTTAGTCTTTGGGTGGATAGTTTAAAATGATTAAATAGAGTATCATACAAAGTACTGCCAAGATCACAAACAACAACAAAAAAAAATAATAAATAAAGTGAGTCACAATACATTCATTCCTTTATTGATTTGTCTGATGAATTTTTTTCGAAAAGGTTACAGGACATCGAAATGTGACATCCTGATCCCATTTTAAAACCCAATAATAAAAATTGGATGGTGTGATTTATGGTTGTACTGTAGCAATGTTTTTTTTTATATTACCCCACGAGTTCGGATAAACGAAGCGGACTTGAGAATACCGGATCGTCTGATTGTATCCTTATTTTTTTTACAAAATAAAGGATTTTCCATTTCTGCGGAAACTGATTAATCATTTGCACAAGGATATTACTGTTTTTAGCGAACCTTACAAATCAAACTTATCATAATCACAATAATAATTATAATAATCATTAATCATCCTTATTCAAATGAGAATTCTTTGTGCTAATGAGATTGTTTGAGTTCGCTTGGTCAAAAAAAGTCTAACGGTGTAAATTATCATGATAGGGAAAAAAATATATTCTTATACCATGTGAGTAATTGATTTTGTATTCTGACCGGATTTCGTTATCAGCTTATCAAGAGAATCATCTTATCACCTTTCTTTGATAGGACACATGATCTTAATTGCTTAATGGTCTGTGTAAATTTATTAATAATTAACTATGGCATTCAAGTTTCATTATGGAAACATTAACAACTTAAAATAACTTACCAAATCAAGTAAAAAAATAATAATAATTAATAGTCTTTTGAAACACAGAGTTTTTTTTAACAAAAATTTCCCAGGTGCGTATTCTTAAAAATAAACATATGCAAAGAATGTATGACCAATTACTGCTTTCATAATGTAATAAAACTTTAAATTTAAAAATCGAACCGCTTCGATTCGTCAAATTTTTTTTTCTTTTTTATTCTCTTCATTTAAGCTGAGCCGTCAAAAATGATTAGTTAAGCAGCGGCAGGTTTGTACCACACGTCAACACCCAAAAAAAAAAAATATTCGTCGTTATTGGTGAAGAAGTCCATAGTTTTCGTTTGATGGATTTTTTTAAATTAAACCTTTTAATGGTAAGATACATAATCTGAAACGTGATAAGTTTTCATTTTTCCCACACAACCCTGCATTTGATTTTTTTTGATTCACGATAGGGATGTTGCATGCCAACCAGTAAATATTTGTCGTTAATAAATTCCAAATTTAACGGCTTGGTGGCTAAAAGCCAAGCTCAAATTCTTGATTGGTCCTTTAAAGGTTGCTTATCTCCTTCTCCCCTTCCATTAGGGTTGGTTGTCATTAAAGGAAAATCATTTTTTGAATCCTTTTGTTTAAATTAAATCCTCTTTGAGACTAGATGAAAATTTTCCTTGGTAATTTAATAATATATAGAAAATAAAGACTAATTTATCATATGAGGATTATAAACATTGTCACAATAAAAAAGGTGTTATCAATAAGAAATTATTATGTTAAATCAGATGATTTTAACGATATGAGGATATTATCGGTCAAATGTGAGATTTAAAAAAAAAAGGTTCCTTGTGATAATCGACCCTTCCGTTAAAAAAAATCGAACGAATTGATTTTCTCTAGGACACAATATACACAATAGATTCGGTGCCCTGGGATTTGAACATCTTTTGATATCGATATCATACGACTCAAAATGTTTTTAAAAAAAAAAACGTGTGGTTTTTTTGTAATCGACATAAAAATGATAAATATGCCTCATGTCGATATCATGCGGATATCGTAAATTTTAATTTCAAATTTCATCAAGGATAAATGAAGCAATGTGGCTTGTTTATAATAACAATCTTCTCTCGTTTAATAAGGATGGAGAAGAAAGCTTGAGTGTCGTACGATGATTGTCGAATTGTTTG
Source organism: Funneliformis mosseae (assembly GCA_910592005.1). Taxonomy (NCBI): domain Eukaryota; kingdom Fungi; phylum Glomeromycota; class Glomeromycetes; order Glomerales; family Glomeraceae; genus Funneliformis; species Funneliformis mosseae. The sequence goes on along the minus strand of CAJVPP010000285.1, from coordinate 14,196 downwards.
GTAAGCTTGTTTTTTGTTAAACTTTTTTTTTTTGTCATTTGAATTTCATAATTTTTTATTTATTATATTGTCTTTTCATATATTGTTTTATAACAAATATTTAATGAATAAAAATGAATAAAGGAATAAATGGGGAAAAAAACAAATTTTTACCCCACATAAATCAAACAAAGTAACCAATGAAACATACGAGAAATTGATGAAAATAAAATGGTATGATCAATTTTTTTTTTTTTTTTTTTGTAAACAGATTATCCTGACACAGTAGAAGCGTAAATAAAATTAAAATTGAATGGTTTTACCGTGCCGTTAATAATTATACTGCGAGACTATCTCTTAATTAAACGATTAATAGGAGAAATAAATGAAGGTTAAAAATAGAATTAGGAAATGAGAATAAAAAATTTTTATAAAAATAAAAAGAAAAACTCTCTTATTACAAGGTTTGTCATTGGGTGTTCCTTTATTATAAGCACCAAAAGCATCATGTACAAAATTAAATTTAATTTTATTGGCGTTTTGTTTTGATGTTATTATACTATATTTATCCTCCGTATTCCGAAGTGAGGATTGACCGTCGCACACAATGTTTATTGTCATCGGATGATTTTTTGTTTTTATTTCATACATCCCCACTCAAGAACATTCTATGATAACGCTCAAGCCCTCCGTTGGGCATTCGCACCCTTCTTGCCTTCTTACATGTTTCATTCAAACCGTACCTTTTGTGGCTCATACATAACAAGTACAATCACGTTTTACTCAAAATAATCACAACGGATGTTTTAACGTGAATCAGCTTTGGGTTCGGAAATTCGCTGATTAGTATGGTCAATGCAGGAGAAAATTTTGGTGTATGAAAATCTCATTATTTACTTATGTACAAGAGATTCATGTCTAACCGCAAAGAGATTGTTGAGAATAAATAAAAACCTCATTTAACCTTTTTTCTTTTCTTGAATAGAGAACCTTTTTTTTTTCTTTATGGAATGAGCTTACTCTAAAAAAGGATCGCAACCGGTTTTGCCTTGATGATTTCCTTAATTGGCATCATAGAAAGTAGGTTCAAAAGAGAGAGAAAAAAAAAAGATAAGATAGGAACATGATATGAGCACAAAAGTATTTAATTTAATGCAGGGGTAGTATATATATATAAGTCGGTCTCGGTGTTGGTTCCGCACCTTTTTCTTTTTTTCATTCGTAAATAAGGTTTATTATAAAGAAAATAAATTTTAATTAATAATTATGAATGAATTATGTGGGGTAAAAGAAGATTAAATAAGGAAAAAAAAGGTATATACTGAATGTAAAATAACGACGATTACTAAAAATAAATAAGAATTTTTTTTTTAACTTCAAATTGATAAGATTTGAATGAATTAGAGTTTCATGGTGTGATTTTTTTTTTTTCCCTTTTTTTTTTTAAAAAAAAAAAAGTAAAATAAACTTGGTAGTTCATTCAACAATATTTATGGAAATCGAGCGAAAAAAAAATAATTTCCGTACGAGACCGGCAATAACAGATTTTATTTATTTTTTTTTCCGTTATAGTCTTCTTTTTCAATCATTGTAAGTAATGGATCTACCCGTTGATAGATGGAAGAATTAGAGTTATCTAGAGTGTAGATTAAGGTTGTAAAAGGAAAAAAAAAGATGCATTATGGTGATTCATCTATTTTTTCTTTGATATAATTAAGTTCTTTGATAAATATTTTCACAGGTACAAGGACTTTTGAACTTGTGATAATAACAAAAATCTTGATAAAGTTTCATGCTTAACCAAAAGAAAAACCAATGGTATATAGAGATGATAATATCTTTATTAATGGGACGAAACGAAACTTTCGTACATGAATATGATATATATAATAAGACCAATAAAAGTTAACGTCAGATGTATTTGAATCTAAATATGGGTTAAAGTTCTTTATTATATTATCTTACCCCACAACAAAAACAATACCCCACAAAAAAACAAATAGGTCTTATAGGTCTTTAAGAAATAATCGGAATTTAGGTTGCTAAGGGTAAATCAAAGAAATCATATAAAAATGGGTTTATATAACTCTTGTATGACTAGATGCCCCAATGGGAACTAAACCTTCTTACAAAAAATACAATTCGATGTACGACGACCCTTTTCATTCATGCATCAAGATGAATCGTACAGTTCATGAACTAAAAAAAAAAAAAGAACTCATTATTATTTGTAACGCGAATGTTTATCATTGAGGTACTCGTTTTTTGAAATATTATAGATTTGCATTTTTGTGAATTATCGAGTTTTAAAACTCAATCATTTCCATAAGAAATTATGAAACATGCACGAGTATTATCAACGTCCCTTGCATACTTTAAAAATTTTGAGTGACCAAACAATATAACCAGTCAATGCCGTAGTTTTATGCCCGGGATACACCCAACATTTTTTTATTTATAATCTATGCGCTTGATAATTAAAATATTTACTTTGCTGAAATAAGTAAAGCAAGTTGCACAACAAAAACAATAATGATTTATCAATATACTAGACATATGAAGTTCGAAAATTGATTTATTTAATGAATAAAAAAAACCCGTTTTGTATCATGTAAATGTCCGACATGTTGTTTATTGAACGGCAAAAACGGCCCGAAGATCAGACTTTTGTATTTTCAACGCTACATCACCCCCCTAAAAAATAATCCATGCTACGAACGAACTGCTCATGATACCTGTGAATGCAAATTAAACGCGTCAAGATTTCAAATTCATTGGGCGCGAAAAAAAATTTTCAAACACCTATTGAAGTGGAAAGGTATATAATTATCGATTATGATAATTGTGAATGTGTTTTTTGTTTACAATGACCCTTCTTAAACAAATCAATCATTTTACAAAATCGAGTTAACAATATCATGGGACTATCACACAACTAGGTTGAAAACAAGTAACACATTTACTCATTAATATTTCCAAAAGGAACAAGTTTATAATGAAATTTACCCGACCCGTGCAAACTTAGGGCTTGAATGCATATGCCTACCAACTTTTTATTGTTTGACAATAAAGAAGAAAACATGTAACACGACGTTTTGTTACTCTTTTCTTCTATTATTTAGTACAGGTTATCTCTCTTCATTCAAATGGAGGTACATGATAAACGCGTTTCTTTCTCACACTCTCCCCCTTACATAATTTACAATATTTAACATTTTCGGGCGGAGTATTTTATAACCTTTTAGGTTAAATACTTTAAATCTTCATCTATGTTTTTTTTTTTTTTTTACGAAATTATCACCCGAATGTCTCGATTAGGGGAATTTAATATGATTCACCCCGTAATTTAATCAATCAGGAAGGTAGGAAAGCAACCTCGATTTTAACTTTGGACCTTATCTCTATTTAAAGATATATATATATCTATATATGATTGATTGTTAAGGAGAAATCAAGGAGACATTAAACCAGTTTAATTCTTAAAAAAAAATAATAAATAATTTTTTAATCCAGATTTTCGTTTAAGGGAAAATCATTCAACCTTTAATATTTTCAAAGAATTATCACCGTTCTTCCCCATTGATTTAGCCGCAATCCAAACAACATTTTTTTCTTTGTAGAGAATTTGCACCATCAAGATTTAAAATAATTCTAAGCCCATCAATCATCAAACCGAAAATGTAAAATAACAAGACAATTATAGAAATGTAGAACCTTTTGGGATGTTTTTGATAAAGAAAAAATGGTGTGTGTGACAACTTTAAAAATTGCACGTGTCATAAAATGTATAAGATGTGAACACAATATCTTTAGCCGATATTTGTAAAAAAGAAAAAGAAAAAAAAGGTTGTTTTCATTTTTATTATCCATAAACAAATATGCAAAATATGTAAAAAAAAAAAAAAAAAATCATTTACTGTATCTTATTCCCCACATTGTTATGCTGAACACAAAAATTATAAATTTTCACATATATTTACTACATATCGTTCGATGTTGAAATCTTATAATAATGCATAAAAATATACTATGCAATGTTGGAACGCTTTTGTGTGAGCTAGAATTTTTATGGCTTGCAGCGCAATTTTTTCTTTTTTATTGCTTTCCCGCTTTTTAATTAGATCAATTAAAATTTGTGATAACCCAAAGTAATTGGCGTTTATTCTTATTCAAGTTAAAAATTACCCTATTGAAGGAAAAATATAAGGAATTGGCGGCGATTCTCTTTATGTGAAAAAATTCCTGGAGTGGCAGTCTCCAAGCCTTTGTAACAAGAAATTTGTTTGTAACCTTCAGATTATCGAAAGATGCTTAACAATCCTTTTTTTTTCTATTAATGTATATATAGTATAGAGGATAGTATAGGAAAATGCAAGCAAAAAAAGAAAATTGAAGAAACTAAACATATTGTAATCAAATCATATGTCTTTAAGGATTTAATATTACCAAAACTTGAAAAATTTTCTATGGTTATATTGTTCATTTTAGATTGTTCAAAATGAAAATAAAAAAAAAAAAAAAATAATAATTTATCGAGTGTATTTTGCTTTTTTTGATTCCCATTGCAGAACCCTTTTTTTTTTTTATAAAAAAAAAAAAGTAATTATAAAAATGATTTGTTTAATACATAGAGAGTTGATGTTTTGCGTTTTGAATTTCACCTCCCATTTAATATGTATAATTGTGATTATGTAATACTCTCCTCATGTTTATTATTAATTAGCCCATATAAACAATTTTTTAAGTATTTTTATAATATAATATAAAAAATCTTTTCGAAACGCTCGTGCGACAACCTGATCATTCTATCGTACATCTCATAATCATGGTTTGGGGGAGTCTAGACTGGTTATAGTTAATTTTTGTTCTGTTAATTTGGTTAATTGTCGAATTGTCCAATCGGACCGCTGATCAATCCTAATATGAATAAATTAATTTATAGATTTGCCCCCGCTCTTTTAGTGCCTTTTATATACATATGGCAAACTTGCTAGAACAGGTAAAAAATATACATAAATGCTCTAGACAAGTTTTCTTAATAAGTAATAGTTTTTTTGATTGTATATTTTTTAAAAATTTACTTAAAAAAAAAGGTCCCAGAAATATTTATTCTTTTTGTCAATTCCATAAACTCATTCATTACTTACAATACAACCATTCTTCGTTCATATCGTTATCTACATTTCACTACTAATTCTTATCAATACTTCCGAATCTTCCACATCATCATCAATATCAGAATTACCGATGGTACTATCATCCATTTCATCGATGTGCTCCATATCAATAAAAGGCTCATGATTATTACTCACTTTATTATCATTTGATTTCCCGATTGCCCACCGCTTCCAAATTATTCTCATTGTGATGAAATAAAATAAACTATTCGTCAATCCTAATAATATTGTCGTAACATACGTATTATAACCGACACGAATTATCCAATCTCTTGAGGATGATATGAATGAAGAATCGTACATGTAGAAATCTGATATACGAACATTTACGTAATAATATATCTTTATTAGGGCTGTTAATTTCAGGAGTAAAGTCATTGGGGAAGGAAATGATGTGTCATTTATCGAGAGGACCCGTCGGGTTGAAATGTAAAAATTGCGATATATAATAATATGACTTACAATATAATATCCATAATACACAGAGAAAGCTGATTTTTTCGCGTTAATAAGAAAAGAAAGGTTAATCAATAATATTCGTGATTAAATGAAATCATAATCCGAATAAATTACCAATGAATTCCTATATCAGATTTTTTAAGTTTGTCAAACGCGAAACAATAAAACCCTGTATTAAATGAAACAATTAAGAAAATATTATATTATCACGATACGTGAAATAAAAGACAATTAAATTCATATGTACCACTTGTGATTATACTAATTAATATGATCAATTCAAAGAATCCTATCGGTACTGTTTGAAAGTCCTCACTTTTTTATTTTTTTTTTTAAAAAAAAAAAAAAAATAATTAATTAATTTAATAATAAGTAGGAAAAAATTTATAAATCATTTTCATTAAATTTACTTACGATGATGGTGAGTGGCTATATTTGCTCGTATATTGTGTTAACGCATTTAAAAAAATTAATTCTATAAAATCATTTGTTTTGTCGTTAGATTTATTTTCAATAGCAATAAAGATATTTTTTTTATAACCATGTGCTGGTTTCCTTCAAAAAATATTTCAAACATTCGCACTTTTTACTTTTGAAAAGAAATGGTTGAGATACATACCTAGAATTAGACAATTTATTGAATTGAAGAATTCAAATATTTCCAAGGCGTTAAATAATGAATATTTCATACTTTTATAGGAATAACAAAACTTTTGAATCACACCGATTCTATTGAAATTTTCAATAAAATATACTTTCAATTACAATAAAAAAGTAAGTAAAGAAATCTTCTTTCTCAAATCTTAAAAAAAAAATTATTAACAAACCACCCTATTTCACTTAATGGATGCATCCCCCCAATATTAAGAAATAACAAAAAAAAAAAATGAGATTTTACGAGCATTTTTCCTAAAATAATTTCTTCACCCTTTACCCTATGGTGCTTGGTAAAATCAATAAAGAAAACATTAATCCGTTAATTACCAATTTCTATGGTCTTGTGAACAACTTAATATAGAGAATATACCTTTGATCCGTTTGGACTTTTGATCCGATGACCCTTTTATATTGAAAACTTGATTTCTTGATTAAAAAAAGAATTAATTATAGAAATGACTTTCGAAATGACTTGTAATGAGCGCATCACTTTTTTACCACAAAAGGAATAATTTCGGAGAATAATAATTATAAATTACGGGTTTATTTTTTTTCAGATGCATAATCAGATGTGAAAGTTGTGTAATATATATTATGCTAGATATTATCAAATCTTGATATCTTAAAGTTATAAATCAAAGAACATTAAGAGTAAATGTAATGTACAATGGTTTCCAAAAGTAACACATCACTTTTATTTTAAATATAATACAGATTACAATTGCTAATATATTATTTACTTTAAAGATGATAATCTAATAAACTTTTTAAAAGTTCTATTTAATTTTGCTTTTTAAGATAATAATAGTAAAAAATATGTTAAAATTTAATAATACAATACTTTATTAATTCAATATGTTTTAACTTTTAAACAGATTATTATATTTAAATTCCAAAATCAAAGATTAATAAAAATTTAATAAATAAAATAATAAATATATATTATTTATTTAAAGAAGAATAACAGATTTTATAATATTTAATAGTATATTAGTATATTAAACAAATTAAAAAGTATAATTTTTTTTAAATAATATAACTATAAATTAAAAATAATCAAATATAAATAATAGCAATGAGATAAAAATATTAAAATAGAATTGTAATTGTTAAAATATTAAAATATTGTATTATAAAATTAATAAATTAATCAAAATAATATTAACATTAAAAAAAGCTTCTTTTATAAAATTTATATAATTTATATAATTTATATTTAAAATAAAATTCTTAAACTTCTTATAGTTAGTTTTAATTAAACAAAATTTTTAAGAATATATTATTCAAATTTAAATTGAATTATTAAATTATTAAATTAATATTTAAGATAATTAATATATTATTTTTAAAAATATAATAATAAAACAAATTTAAATTATTATTTTATAGAAATTTATATAAATTAATATAAAAATTATTATTTAATATTATTAAAATTTTAAATAGTATTCATTTCTAAATGTTTAAAGATAAAAAATTTAAATTAATTTAATTTAATAAAGTATAAATATCATAATTATTGAAAAGTTAGAATTAAAAATTTTATAATATTAATGTAATAAGATTAAATAATTGTAAAATTATATAAAATTATATTTAATTTTAATTTTAATACTAAAATCTCTAATTAAAAAAGAAAAATTTCAATTATAATTTTCTAATATAAATTTATCATTATAATAAAATTATATATAAATAATAAATTATATATTAAAAATTAAAAGTATAAAACCTTATCTTTTAAATTATAGACTTTTGTAAACAAATTTTGTCTACTTGTTTACTATAAATTCCCTTTTGATTTACTTTTATGAAAAATTAAAATTTTTAAAAAAATTTTTTTTTAAATTAATTTTATAAATATATATAATATTATAGTAATTTTTATTTTTTAATTTTATAATAATAATTTAAGATTACTTATAAGCTAAAAATTTGTAATTTTTAAAAAAAAATTTTAAATTAAAAAATTTTATCTTTAACTTTTGATAATCTTATTAACATTTACTTTTAGTAATATTAATCATAAATAGAATATATAAAATTTATCATAATAAATAATTTTAATTATTACAATTTTTATAATTTACTAAGAAATTTTATGATTTTTATTAATAATAAAGTAATTCAATTAGTTTACAAACATATAAATTTTATAATAAATTTTTTAAAACTTAATTTTAAAAATTGAATTATTTAAAAATTTTTTAATAAACTTAAAATTTCTTCTAATAAAGTTAATAAAATATATATTAAACTATATTTTTATATAATAATTATATTTTAATATTAATATTTCATATTTTATTGAAAAATTAATACTTTTTTTTATGTTTACAAATAAATTTATTTGATTTACAATTTAAGAAATAAATTTATATTTTATTATATATAAATTTATATTTATTTAAATAAATTTATACAAATTATATTTAATAATTTTATAAAAAAAAGTAATTAACATTATTATTTATATTCTATTATTTATTTTATATTATATAATAATTAATAATTATATTAAATTAAACTTTAATTTATTTAATTATTAATATTTTAAAAAATAATTATATTATTTTCTATTATTTTATTAAAATATTATTAATAATTAATAAAATATTTATTTTAAATTTTTTTTATTTAATAAAAACTTAGTATTTATATCAAAAAATATTTAAATAAAATATTAGAATAACTTAAATTTAAATTTTTTTAAAATTATTAAATTAAATAATTCAAATTATATTATTATTATATTTTATTATATAAAATTATAAATAATAATAATAATAATAAAAATCAAAATTTAAAAAAAATATACAAGTTATAAAATATTAAAATTTATAAATAATTAAAAATTAAACTGTTAAATTTTAATTTATTTTTAAATATACATATAGGAAGCTGTCAATAAAAAAGAGAGAAATCTACAAATTTTGAGTAATTTTAGTTATTAAGCTAGTTTTATTTATATAATTATGATCAGCAGAGTAAATCAATAAAAAATTTTTGACTAAAAAGTGGATTTTCCCTTTTTTACTGATTGCCTCCTATATAAATTTAAGAAAAAATATTATAAAATTTTAAATATTAAATATAATATTAATTTTTTATTTAATTTCTAAAAGAAATAATAATAATTAATTAATTATATAATATATAATAAATTAACTTATATATTTTAATTTATGATAAATATACCAATTTTTTTTAAAAATTATAAAAAAAAAGAATAGGTATATTTTTTATTATTTTGTAATTATTATAGAAATAATCTATTAATATATTTAAATTTTCTTGTAATTTATTATAAAGATATTTATAGCTAAAATATATTATATAATATATAATACAATTAATTCTTAATATATAAACTCTTAATATAATGAATTTTATGAATTAGTCAATCAAAATTCTTAAAAATTTCACTATAACCTTATAGTGAAGTTGAGATCTAGAATATAGAATTCATTATAATAAAAGTTAACTGTAATATATTCTAGTAAATTTTATTTTTAATACTTATAATTTTAATAATATATTTTCTTTTCTTTCTCAAATATTAAAAATTATTTTTGATTAATAACTTATAAAATTACAGATTAATATAAAAATTTATTTTTTAATAGTTAAATTCATATAAATTTTAGATTATATATATGTTGTTATAAATAGCATAATTAAAGTTAATTTTTAATACTGCTTCAATACTTTAAGTTATTTCTAAGGTTTTTTGTAATATTATAAATAATATGTTTTAATAATATTACTTATTATTTTTATATAGTTAATCTTGATATAACAAATTCTTAATATAATAAATTTTTTAAATAAATATAATAAAAATACTCTTGTTATAGTAAATTAACCAATCAAATTTCTTAAAATCTTCACTATAGTCTTATAATAAAGTTTAGATCTAGAATATAGAGTTCATCATAACAAGAGTTGATTGTATTTATTATTTTATTATCTAAATACTGATAAGTTAAAATATAATATATTAATTTAAAATTTTGAATAGTTTGAATTAATTTAAAATTTTTAAATTTTAGATTAACTTCAGTTCAATTTCAGATTGTAAAAAAATTAATTTAAAAATTTTCAAATCAGTTCAGATTTTTTTAGATTATAATTTAATTTGAATTGAAAAAATCTGAATTAAATTGAAATTTTAGATTAATTTAAAAGTTCAGTTTGATTATATATGAATTTTAAAAAGTATTTATAAAAATCTGCAATTTTATTATGAATTTCAATGATTCTTAATGAGTTTTATGAATTTTAAAGAAAATTTATAACTATTTGTGATTCTTTTAAGAGATTTGCAATTTTTTATGATATTTTTAAAAAAATCATAAAAATTGTAAAATTCTAAGAAAATCATAAAATAGTTGCAAAATTCTTAGAGAAATCATAAAAAATTATAAATTTTAAGAGAATTATGATATACTTATGAAATTCTAAAAGAATCAAATTATTTGTTAATTTCTAAAAAAATCATAAAAAATTGTAAAACTCTTAGAAAAATTGCAAATATTTACAAATTGTTTTAAATTTCATATACAAATTATAAAACTCTTAAAGAATTGCTGAGATTTATAATAAAATTATAAATTCTCTTTAAGATTTGTATATTATTAAATTGAATTTTTAGATTAATTTAAAATCTTTAATTTAATTTAGATTTTTTCAGTTTACAGTTTAATTTAAATTCAAATTAGTCTATAATCTAAACTAAAATAAATTGTTTAGAGTATTAACTTTATCATTTATAAAATAAACCTTATTTACTTATAGCGTTATATAATAAATCTACAAAATTCTTTGTTAAATGTTAATTTTTAAATATAATAAATAATATTTTTATTAATTTATATGCTATTTCTTTAAAAATTTTTTTAGATGCTTACTCTTATATTAAAGGTATATATAAGATAATATATAAAATATCTACATTATAAGTTCTTATTAAAATAAAAATCCTATAAATATAAAATATAATATATTATACAAATAAGTAGGTTTTAATCTTTTAATTATTTATAAATACTTTAAAAATACTAAAAATAATAGTTAAATCTTTAAAATAAATAGCTAATAAAATATAATATAAAGTTTTACTTTATTAGTTTTTATATATCTCTACTATCTAAATAAGCAGTTCTAATTATTATCTTTTAAGTATATATTCATTATTATGATAATTCTTTTTATAAATCTGTATTTATATAAAATAAGTATATGTTATTTAATTTATATGTATTTTTCTTTGCAAATGCATAATATATAATGCATTTACTATTATATTAAATCTTTTTAAATAATAGTTAAATATATCTTTACAAATTTGTTTAAAAGCTTTGCTTTTATAAAATATCAATTCTTATAATAAATATTTAATATATAAATAAAAAAATATATAATTGAATATTATTACTTTATCAAAATTAAAATCAGCAAGTTTTTTTTATAATTAGCAAATTTTTTTTCTTGTTTTATTTTATTATTAAATTATATTTTAATTTTTAAAAATTATCTGAAATTTTTTTTTAGTAAAATTTTATATATTATATATATCAAAATATAAAAAATCTTTTTTAGTAATTGTTCTATAAACTTTAGAAATTATAATATTTAATATATCATTTTAATCAATAATTGTCAATACATGTTAAATATTATAAGAAACTTAATAGTCAATTAGTTTATTTAAGTACTTAAGAATTTTTTTATTAAATATTTTATTATGTAAAATATAAAGTATAATTACAAGTTCTTAATAAGCATTATAAGAAAATTCTAGTAAAAATACTTTTAAAATTCTTAATTTTGCTTAAGTATAATTTTTTAAAATTGATTTTGTAATTATATTTTAGCACAAATTAATAAATTACTAATTAAATTATATTTTAACATATGAATTATATTTATATAATTATAATTATTTTATTAATAATTTATAATAAATATCAAATTAATATAATTAATTTTGACATCATCAAAATTAATTAGCATTCAAGTATATTTGTAATTACAGTTTTAAATTATTCTTTATTTAATAAATATTACTTTATTATAAGTTATAATTATCAAATAAATATCAAATTAAACCTTTTACTTAAATATATCATATTTTTTTTAGTTGAAGTATTATTCTGATAAAGTTTTTTTTTAAAGTTCAACATTAAATATACAAGAGTTAAAATATTATATAATATATTATTTAAAAAGATATCAATATGAATGTTACTTTTTACTATAATATAAAGTAATATTAATTAATTAATATAATTTTTATAAATGATTTATAAAAATGATATATTTATACAGATTCTTTCAAATATTTTTACTAATATATTTTAGATCAGCAAATATATAGGTAATTGTAAGAATACATATTAGAGTTCAATTAATTTTTAGATTATTATTTAAATATATATGTAATTTAAAGTTATTTTCTCTAAAATAAGCTTTATATTATTAAGTAATCTCATATATTTTATTTTTCTTGATACAGTTAACTCTTAATATAATGAATTTTTTGAACAAATATAATAAAATACTCTTATTATATTGAATTTGCCAATCAAATTTCTTAAAATTTTTACTATAGTCTTATATTAAAGTTGAGGTCTAGAATGTAGTGTTTGTTATAACAAGAGTTGATTATATTTTATTAAATTTTTTTGTAAATTATTTTAAAGAATTATTTTTAAACTTTCGTATTATATAAAATCTAATTATAGGTTAATAATTATATCTTAGTAAATAAATTTTATTGAATCAATTAAATATATTTATTTAATATTAAATAATTCTTTAAATATCAAGAAAGTATTGGATAATACTCTTATAAGAGTGTTATCAAGTTTAGCTATATTGTTACCTAGTTATAATTATACTATTACTTAATTATGAGTAAATTATTACCTAGTTACTTGTTTTTATGCTCTATAGCTACTTTATTGTTTTATTAATATCTATTTGATTTTATTACTTTGTAACCTTTTTATTACTTTATAAATATACGATTGATTTTATTGCTATATCCTCTTTTTATTTCCTTCTAGCTATTCATTTATTTTCAATACTCTGTGATCTTTTTATAGCTAAAATGCTTAGTCAGCTTTAATTGCAAAAAATTATGTTGTGATTAGATGATGCAATAATTTTGCAAATCAGATTTTGGCCAGCACTATGCTATATTTTTGACCTGATTTTTAGAGCAGAATATCTTAGCTTCTTGTAATTGGATTCGTATAGTATTATAATCACTTAAAAGAAGGCATAAAGAGTTTTTAATGATGCTAAGATCACATAAATCGGATATCTAGATGCTGAGTTATTGTGTTCTAAAGTTTAGGTAAAAAATATGGATTATAGTACTAGTCAAAATTAAGCAAATTATACTGCGTTTTACTATACCAGTCACATGATACTATTCTAATGCTAGAATATTTTTACATAATTACTTTAAAATTATTACCATTTTTTGATTGCTAAATGAAGCACAAAGTGTCAAATTTGCAATTCATCTATTTGTTAAAGATATATCACAATCTATTCACTTACTTTTTAATTATTGGTCAGGCACATGCAATGTGCTAATGTTATGCTATTTTTGCAATTCTACTTTTTGTGATCCTTTTAATTATTAAGGATAAAGTATGAAATGCTGAATTAATTCAGGCTATATTGCTTCATACCTTTTTTTTGTGTATTCTTCTAAGACTTTTTGTCTTTTTCTGCTTATCAGCAGTAATATGCAAAAGCATAATTTCTTATTTTCTTTTTTATATATTATTCTACCTTTGGGTACTAAAAAATTTATATTTTATTTTATACTCTTGCATTTCTAAACCTCTTTTTTATATAGTTGTTACTTTGGTATATACTGTTATACAAAAAAAGATATAGATAATAA
>CAJVPP010000284.1:0-37625 GCA_910592005.1 Funneliformis mosseae | reverse complement strand
GAAGTTACAAAGGAATTTAATTACGACATCTCGAAATTCGTGTCCAATGTGTAGAATATATACGATTTGAAAAAAAATAATTCTGTATTTGATGTTGTATATAATTGTCATTAAAACAAATAAATAAACTATAAATATGGTTACATTTTTAATTTTTTCTTAAAGTTTGAAGATTTTCACCCTGCCCTTTACTTTTGTTTGTAACAACCAAATGCACGATTTGAAAAGATTTTACTTTAGGTTTTTGAAACGTGTTATGATTAATTTGATGTTACAAGTGGGAATTAAATGAGAAGTCGATTTCCCGAATAAATTCGAATAATAGATGTTGTGGAACTCGTGTTTTAAAAAAAAAAATATCACATCATACGCACTGTTGATTATAATGAAATGATTCGTTGTCCTAAAATATGCGAGATTTATTCTACCCCTACAAGGAAGGATAAGAAGTTCATGTAATAATGTGTCTCTATGAACAACGCAATGAACAAATGACAGGTAAAAATTATATAATAATTTTCAAATGATTGGGCGTATACAAACAATTTTTGGAATGTTCTGTAATTCTTCGCGCAGTTTTTGAATTCTCCGCATTTATTATAAATATGCTATGGAAATTAGTAAAAAAAGATGAAGAAAAAAATAAAGAAAAAAATAAAGAAAAAAATAAAGAAAAGAAAGTCATACAAAATGAATTTGATCACGATCTTAACGTTACTTATTTATTTCTTCGCCGCAGTAATCGCCCAAGTTCCTATATACACTTTTCCAGTTAATACTTACAATTATTATGTTAGTGGTGGAAATGGAGTTCAACTCTTTGTAGAAGAAAAAGGGAATCCTGAAATGACTACAATCGTGTTCACAAGTGGGTATTTGGGAACGCGTAATAGCTGGGAACCACAATGGACTGATTCATATCTTAGCAAGAAATTTCATCTCGTTAGGTGGGATTGCCGAGGGCTCGGCAAAAGCGGTAAACCAAACGAATACTCTCTCAAATTACACAGCGATGACCTTGCAGCCGTAATAGCTAAAGTTAAATCGAATAAATCGAACAAGAAGATCGTCTTGGTTGGCTGGTCTTATGGGTCACTAATTTCTCTCAAATTTATGCAAAATTATCCTGATATTGAAGTACATGGATTTATCTCGATTGTGGGACTCGTTAATTTCAAATTCGAGCCGGCAATAGAATTCACGAATGTTACAACTATATTGAAGAACACTGATGATTTCACAACAATTGTTTCCGCGTTTACTTTAATTTATGAGATTATCTCCGCTAAAACTCTTTCTGATGAACTCAAATCATTAATGCTCGGTCGGCACCACTGTTCTCGTTTCTAACGGATATCGCAAAACTAGTATTTTTGGTAAGTTCAAAATTTTAATCATACGTTGGATAATGTTTAATATCATATCATATGAACTTGAGCTAATTTAGGAAAACTATTAATTAGATCCAACAGTTGATTTAAGTAATTTCTTTAGTAACCTAAATATTCCAACCTTAAATATCATTGGCGCACAAGATCGTATTGCACCGTTTAGTTATGGTTTATATTACGCAGGTCTCGCTAAACGTGAAAACAAATTATTTACGAAGAATGTGGACACTTCCCTCCATGGGAAGTTACAAGGGAATTTAATTACGATATCTCGAAATTCGTGTCCAATGTATAGGTATAGAATATATAAGATTTAAAAAAATTTCTGTATTCGATGTTAAATATAATTGTCATTAAAACAAATAAATAAATTATAAATAAAGTTACATTTTTAAACTTTTTCTTAAAGTTTGAAGATTTTCACCCTGCCCATTTACTATTGTTTGTAACAACCAAATGCATGATTGAAAATCTTTTATTTTAGTTGTTTTTGAAACGTATTATGATTAATTTGTTGTTATAAGAGGGAATTAAAGAGAAATCGATTTCCCGATGTTTAAAAAAAAAAAATCATGGTTTGTTTATAATAAATAAAATAAAATATCATGAAATGATTCGTTGTGCGAGATTTATTCTACCCCTAAAAGGAAGGATAAGAAGTTCATGTAATAATGTGTCTCTATTAACAACGCAATGAACAAATGACAGGTAAAAAATAAGAAGTTTTTTAACATAATAATTTTCAAATGATTGGCGTATACAAACAAGTTTTTTGAAATGTTCTGTAATTCTTCGCGCAGTTTTTGAATTCTCCACATTTATTATAAATATGCTATGGAAATTAGTAAAAAAAGATGAAGAAAAAAATAAAAAAAAAAAATAAAGAAAAAGAAAGTCATACAAAATGAATTTGATCACAATCTTAACGTTACTTATTTATTTCTTTGCCGCAGTAATCGCCCAAGTTCTATATACACTTTTCCAGTTAATACTTACAATTATTATGTTAGCGGTGGAAATGGAGTACAACTTTTTGTAGAAGAAAAAGGGAATCTTGAGATGACTACAATCGTTCACAAGTGGGTTTTTGGGAACGCGTAATAGCTGGGAACAACAATGGACTGATCCATATCTTAGCAAGAAATTTCATCTCGTTAGGTGGGATTGCCGAGGGCTCGGCAAAAGCGGTAAACCAAACGAATACTCTCTCAAATTACACAGTGATGACCTTGCAGCCGTAGTATCTAAAGTTCTATCGAATAAATCGAACAAGAAGATCGTCTTGGTTGGCTGGTCTTATGGGTCGGCAGTTTCTCTCACATTTATGCAAAATTATCCTGATATTGAAATACATGGATTTATTTCGGTTGTGGGAGTCGTTAATTTCATATTCGAGCCGACAATAGAATTCGCGAATATTACAACTACATTGAAGAATAGTGATGATTCACAGCAATTGTTTCCGTGATTACTTTATTTTATGAGAATATCTCCGCTAAACCTCTTTCTGATGAACTCAAAACTTTAATGCTCGGCACCGCTGTTCTTGCTTCTAAAGGATATCGCGAAACTAGTCTTTTTGGTAAAGTTCTTCATTTTAATCATATATTTAATATCATATCATATGAACTTGAACTAATTAAGGAAAACAAAAAAAATTTTTTTTTCTCTCTTATCCTTTTTATTAATTAGATTTAACAGCTGATTTAAGTAATTTTTTTAGTGACCTAAACATTCCAACCTTAAATATCATTGGCGCACAAGATCGTATGGTACCGTTTAGTTATGGTTTATATTACGCAGGTCTCGCTAAACGTGAAAACAAAATTATTTACGAAGAATGTGGACACCTCCCTCAATGGGAAGTTACACGGAAACTTAATTACGATATCTCGAAATTCGTGTCCAATGTATAGAATATATACGATTTGAAAAAAAATTCTGTGTTCGATGTTGAATATATTTGTCATTAAAACAAATAAATAAATTATAAATAAAGTTAGTTTTTAAATTTTTTTTTAAAGTTTTACTATTGTTTATAACAACCAAATGCACGATTTTATTTTAGTAAGGTTTTGAAACGTGTTATGATTAATTTGTTGTTACAAGAGGGAATTAAAAAAGAAGTCGATTTCCCGAATAAATTCGAATAATAGATGTTGTGAAACTCGTGTTTAAATAAAATCTCACATTCGTCCGCATGCGAGCTGTTCCTTAATGGTTACGGTTTGTAGATGAAACTGACCCAGAAAGTAAAAAAATATTAAAACGTTGGTTTTGGTACAACCCTTGTAGTTTTAATTTTTTTTTTTTTTTTTCAAAAAGTTTCAAGATTTGAAACGGTTGGGATCATAGTTGAACAATAGTACCACCTTCCCAAGATTCTATTGTTTGAATATTTTTAGATCATTGTCAATCATGGAAAGGCGCAGAAACAAGTTTGATTGTCCAATGAATTGCCGAAATTTGTTTTATCACGGGGAAAGCTTGATGTAGGTCTAAGTAAATATTATTCGCCTAATAAAAACAATCCTAATCAAAAAGGTTTGGAAATTACTAAGAGACGATACTTTTAATATGAAATGAATGAACTTTTAAATGGTAATAATGGATTTCGGCATCCAATATTAGAAATGAGCGACTTGCTATAGTTTCGGTGGGTATAAATACACGCGAAAGTTTTCAACAAAAAAATTCCAACAAACATTCGAACAAAAGAAAAAAATCAATAAAATCCAGGCAAAAAAAGCAAAGAATTTTTAAAAACCAAACAAAAAATTTTTTTCATTTGATTTTCCTTGATCTCCGTCTATCTTAATACATCCATCAATCATCAAAGCTTTTTTTTTAAAAAAAAAATTCGAAAATGTACTTAAACCGCTCTACCTCATTAGAAAACTCGTCCTTTGAAGGAATGCCAATGAAATACATCATTCAAAAATTACGCAAAAATGGACCCGAAAATTTCAACAATCCATCAACCGCAGAATTCGAATTACATGTAGAGGGTGTTGATAGACCATTTTGGGTACATAAAGATTTCCTTATCACGCAATCCGAATTCTTTAACGACAATCTTACCTCTGTGAGACATGGTGATCTCGTGAAGATCACTCTACCATCTCCCGAAACTTTTGAATCGATTCTTGAATATTTGTATACCGGAGATGATGACAAATGGTATGATTCCATAACTCCTGAAAATTATCAAGATGTTTGTAACAACGTTGATTATCTCGGTTTAGGCAGTGAAGTAAGGAACATTTGTATAGCTTATTATCAAAATAACATGAATGCTTAGTAGAGTCAATTCAAATCGGGGAGTTTTACATTTTACACGACACGGCATTTTATTCATCGAAAAAAAAAAAATTTTTTTTCCATATTATATTTATTATTTTCACGAACATTAAAACATTTCATTAGTAAAAATTTTTTTCTTTATATTTCTTTCCATTTTTTGTTATTTACTAAAAGTTTTGTCAATAAACATCATTACATTTTTTTAAAAATATAAATCTCATACCAATGTCATATGATGTTAAAGCAATTTAACTCATTTGATTCAATATCATCTTATACATTAGAGAAACAAATAAAATAAAAGATGTATGAATAAAAACCACAAGTTCTAATTTATTAGAGATATATTTTGACCGCTTCTTTGGGATGAGAATCAATTTATGCATCATTCGGGACTTTCAAATATGAAATAGGACGAACCGTATGAAATTTTTATTTTCTAAAATATTGCGGAAATGTAATTATTAAACAAAAAAGAAACCTGAATAATTTAGAGTTATCCTAATATTAAATTCAAAATTTATTAATTTGTAAGTATAAATGATTTCGCACGTTGTTAAGGATCTTGTTACTTTACGATCATTATTTTTTTATAATTAAATATAAGAAATCGCGGGGGAGATTTTTAACCTTAGACGAAAGAAATTTCATTGATGTCCTGCCCATACTTTTTTTTTCGGAAGACCACAAAAAAAGCATCAATTTTAAATGGGCGTCCTTAACCTAGGGAGGGGGGTGTAGACCCTTATCGTCCAACCCATGTATAAATAAAGTATATATCACGTGACATATACAGTTGCGGTTTAGGATAAAGGTCTACACCCCCTCCCTAGGTTAAGGCTCTTGGGGTAGTTCAAAATGATCGTCCGTCCCGTGACTTTTAAAATTATTAAGAATACTTGGAAAAGAACCAAAAAATTCACGTTTTCAAAATAATAATGTACATAATTTAAATAAATAATTTATAATTATCACCTATCGATCACATTTTTTTTTAAATGACTTTATAATACATTGAAATTCTTGCTTATAAACTATAACTAGTATTTTGTCAGACTTCCTTCCCTCTGCTGAAATACTACTATAAAAATTGATGATGCGTTTCGAGTGCACTTTTGCGCGCGCTTAAACAAACTTGAAAGTTGTAATTTAAATATTTTAACTTTGGTATAATCACACGTTTCGAACCTTTAAAAGGGTTGTATGATTCCTTTGTTCTGCAAGTAAAAAAAAAATAAAACGTGAAATAAATTTGAATGAAAACTAAACAATTTCACAATTTATCTACCATATTTTTTCTTCCAAAGATTAGTTGTTGGTTTTCTTAATTTCTGTGTTTTCTGTTAATATGATCATATAGTTAATATTATATCAAAGAAATAAACATAAATATCAAAAAAACATACCTTAATTTCATTAATGATGAAGGTATAACTTTTATATGCATTCGACACTAACAGGGAACTGGGAAATAATTTATTGACAATTTCTTCTTTAATGTCATTTTCCCACAAGTTTAAAGTTAAATCCAAGAAATATGTACTTAAATTTTGATTTTCTATATCGGAAAAAACCAATAAAAATCTATAAATAAATCTTTTTAATGCAAGGGCAAATGCTTTGGCGGGAATAAGTTGTTGACCTTGGCTTCCTTGTCCAAAATTTACAAAATTTTGAATTGAAACCTCCATTGTCCGTGTTAATGGAACTTTAAATTTATCATCAATATCATCAATTATCGAATCAACAATTTCAGCATTATCAATTATTGAATGATCAGCTTCAATCTTATCAATTTTTGAATTAGCAGCGACTTCAATTTTATCAATTATTGAATTAGCAACTTGCTCTTCAATTAATTCGTATAATACTACAATATGTTTTAACGAAAATTCTTCAAATATCTCAATGAATGCATTATTTATATTTGATAACCTTTCTAAATTTGTTAAATTTGCTAATTTTAACCATCGATTAATAAATTCTATAATAGGCATATCAGGATTGTTCATCGATAATTCTTTTATGAAATTAAAAATGATTTCGAAAAGAAATGCTAATTCTGATAAATGTTTTAGATCCAACGAATTATTCAGAATAAAAGAATTTGTCGGTTGAAACAGTTGTAAAACTAATGCCAATTTTTCATTTGAAATCGGTTCCTGTGGTATTATTTTCTTGATATCAAAAAGTACCCTCAGAGAATTTTGAAACAATTCATGTTTAAACGAAAATTCTTTTAAATAAAATTGACCATCCTCCTTTTCAAAATAAACTTTTTCATGAACTAATTCTTTGACTAGTATTTCTTCAATTTTTTGCAAGTAAAACGTAAAGTTCAATTCCTTATTTTCAAAGTTTCTTTGATTATATTTTAAAATGTTTGGATTCCATTCGTAATCAATAAAATGGATTTCTTTTGCTTGTGCCACCTTAACGGATTTGACGTAATAGGTTCTAGAATCTGTTTGATTGTTCCATGATCGTTCCATGAACTTAAAATTCTTACATTGCCCAACCGGAATAGCCAACACGTTATCCAAAAATTCATTATGTAAATTGATCAAGAATTCTAAAATTGCACTTAAGTAGATTCCCGAGTCCTTTTGTTCAACTAAACCAAATATAACTGGAAGTTCAAGATTCATGAATGGTTTCTCTCGAGGTAATTCCCTGGATTGATATTGAATAATATAATCAATGACGGAATTCCAACCCAGGGCAAATCCTTCAAAGAAAGATTTTAATTTGCCATCGTCATTTTCATTTAATCCTATTTCAACAAATTCATGAAATGTCATGGTTTGGGCCGCTTTTCTGGTTAAGTTAAATTCAAGTTTGAGGTTTAATATTTTTACAAATCTGACGATCGGGTGAAGGTGCTTCAATAATTTAAATGTTTCATAGTTATTAAAATAAACTGATAAGAATGGATATTTGTCTAAGCTTTGAGTAAAATCGCTATTGTAAAATTTGTAGAACTCTTCAAAGTCCACTTTTTTGATCATCTTCCAAAGCCTTGGAAGATAAGTTATTTCCTTATCATAGTTATTTTCAATCCATGGAAATTCACTTTGTAATTGATCAAGATCTACTAAACACATTCGTCGTTGTATAAATATAAAATAGATTTTAAAGGATTGAATAAATATGTTGTCAATTTTCATACAGGTATTAATTTCTTTGACTAACGTTCCAAGATCTTCTTGCGTATAATTTTTCCAGAATTTATATGCGAATTCCTTTAGAAATGCTGTCGCGATTACTTGTTGCAGTGCGGAAAGTTGTTGACATACCAAATGGTTCGTAAAGGTTCCAATTAAATGTATAAAATAAGGACTCAAATCCTTTAATTCAAAGCTATTGAAAAATGGCTGAATGAGTTCACAGCAAATTTCCGCCACATCGTTTTTTATATCAAGACAATTATTGATAACTTTCAGTCTACTTGAGTGTCCTAATGCTTGCTCGGGGTCCTTAATTAGTGTAAGAAATATTCCTTCTCGTTCTTGATTTTCCGTGACAAATATTTCCTCAACTATTACGCTAATGAATTGAAAAGGTTTTCGCGAAAATAAAAACTTATAAAGGATTAACCGAACCTCAGATTCTAGGGGAATAATTTCAAGACACCTCATAATAAAAGATCTAATATAGGTCAATTCATCGTCATCTTCGTCTAAACAGTTAAATACTAATTCGATGATATCCCCCGTAATAAACTCTTGCTTAATGACAGATTTCCCCAAATATATCATTTCTTTGATCTTTTCTGACGGGAATGACTTGATTTTTAATAAATCATTACATAAAAGTAATAATAATAAATTTCTTCTCTCTTTAATTTGATCGGCTAACGACACGATCATTTCTAAATCTTGCTGATATGGCTTATCATTGCATATTTGTTGTAGAATAATATTAATGGCCTCTCGAAATAGGGCTTGACCAAGGGTACCATAAACAATAAAATCTTCTTGAACTTTTGTGACGATGGTCGGGAAGGTTTCAATCAATAGTAATTGAGTTAAAATGTTATCCGACCACTTCCACCAGTAGATGTGAAGTAGAAAAGGATTATGAACGATTTTATCTCCAATGATATGCCTAAAAATTAAATCTAAATTTTTGTTGCAGTCTAACTTTCCCGTAGAATAAGTTGTTAATATTATCTTAATAAAATCATTATAATATAATTCTGAATAAGTTTGTAGGTGCTCAAAATATAGCTTAACAGAATGCAAGTTGTTCTCAAAATCTTCAATGTGATCCTCGACCGACTTTTCATCCAACTCTCCAGCTTCATTAATATTCTCTAAATCGCTTCTTAGTATATCAAGCTCTTCAAAATAGTACCATTTGTAGAAATTAATCTGATCCATAAAATAATATGAAAAAGGAAATTCTAGTTCAGTTACTTGGGGGCATGTCATTATATAACCGGAGGGTTTCGGTTCAGGCAAGTTATCGATATTGACAATTGTATTATCCATAAAAAATATTTTCCATAAATCAGTCAAGTCTTTTTTCGTTTCGGATTCTTCGTTATCAATAGTGAAAAATATCATTGTTGCCGAAACCATTTCTAGCGAATATAAGATTTTGGCTATCGTTTGTTTAACAATTACCTTCACGTAATTTTGTAAGGCTAGCGAAAAACATGTAAATTGGTTGAAATGATCCTTGCTTATAGCTACTTCGAATTGCCAATCTTCGTAATTTTCATAAATCCAATCAAAGGTTTTTGCCTTGACGCATTCAATGAAATTCTCACTATTTAAAATTTTTTCACTTAACATACTAAAAAAGGGTTAATGAAAAATGTTATAAATTTAACATAATAATAAAAATAAAAAAAAAAAATAAAAAGGATAAATGAATATATATACCTGATGTGAGTATTATAACTTTCATTGGAAAGCTGATACTTTATACATGATAAACACCATAATAATTCATCTTCCAAGATCTTTTCAAATGGTATTGAAGAATTAACTATTTTACCAAAAAGTTCCGAATTTAAGATCCCATATATAGATTTATCCAAAAGGTCTGATAATGACAGTTTCTGCCGTTCTAAAAAGTCAATTGTAACTTGCTTCCAATCGCCAAGAAAATTAGACGTTATGTGCTTATTCCGTTGAATATGAAATATTATGCATACATGTTTCATAGTCGTATCAGTCTGTTTTGTTATTGCTAAAAATTCATTACGCAATTGCTCAATAATGTACTTTGTCAACTTAATTTTTCTTGCGTTAGCGATTGTAACATCGCATTGGAGAAATAATACCTGATCTGTTGATTTGAAATAGAAATCTTTAACTATATTCGAAAGTTGGTGTTCGGACTTGAAAATCGATAATTTATATACTTGGCATCTTATAAAGTCACGTAAACAAGAATTCACATCCGTATTAATTTTAGAAAAGGTATTAACAATCACTAAATGACATTTAGGTAACGATCCTTTTTGATTAAACAACGATTCAAAATAGTCGCGGAGAGAATCATGAACTTGTTGATGAAAGTAAAAATATTTCAACATAATAACTTCATCTCGTTCCATAACTGATTTTTCAGCTCTTACAATTCCATCCGATGTTGCTACAGAAATTAAGCTTTCCTTACATTTGTCTAAAATCCCTTTATCATCAACCTCAGAATTATTCTTAGTAATATTTAATACTAAACTCTGTAAAGTTACATCCTCATCAAATCCAACGAAGAGATCCTTTTGTGAAAATTCATTATGTGATAAATCCGTTATATTACTTTCAATTGTGGTCATTCGTTTTGTCCAACCTTTTAATTGTAGAACAAATGATTGTTTTCTTTCGTCAAGGACATCATTAATAGACAAATTTTGCTTTTCAAATCGATCGAGAAGTGATGGATCAGCTAAAAATGATTCCTCATCCATGACAAGAATACATTTGAATTTTGGCGAGACATAACTATAAAATATAACCCGATAATTAATATAATTAGAATGGGAACTTTCTATAACTAAATTATAACTTACAGAATAGGAATGGCGCATGCTCCAAGCGCAACATGTGTCAAACGGTTGGCGTTTTCATTATTCCCTATAGCGATATAATTCTGATTCCATAAATCATAAAGATTTGCTACATGATATATAGTAATAATTTGATATTTAACTCGTCAAGAAAAAAAAAAAGATAATAATAAAAATAAAAAATTTACCATAAATATCTTCTAAATCTGTAAGAATTAATGGTCTTCCTGTTTCTATACACACCTAAATAATAAATGATGATAAATATGTATACAAAGGAATTAAATAAAAGCAAATAATCAATAATTACTTACCATAATTCTTCTTAAAACATTATATGAATAGTCTTCACGATCATCGGGAAATTGTGATCCTATAATTACAACAGGATCCAAATTTTTTCTCTTTAATTGATCAGTTAACAAGCTTATGGTTGATCCGTCTTTACCAAATATCATCAAATGGCGCGCATTTGGATCGTCTAAATTTGACTCGATCAATTTTAATATTGGTATTGGATTATAAGTCCATGAGTTATTATTATTAAATATATTAAAAACTCCCCCAAAATCATTTACACATAATTTGGCAATATCTCTCCTTCCAAAATTACGAGCCAATGCCATTTGAAAATTCTCTGGTGTCATTTTATTTAATGAAATCTGCCGAATCAACGAATAATAATCTCGATGACCATAACCAAAATACTTCGAAAATGCTTTTGCCAGGGGTTCTATAATACTTTTATGACTAGGTTCAAGAGCTTTGGTATTCAATAAGTGTTCGGTAGTATCAATCAAATCGTCCGAATCGAGTTGGGGTCTAAAAAAGAATAATTAAATAATTAAATAATGAATTTGTTATGCAGGTTTGAGAAACGTTTTCGAGCTTACGTTTGTACAAGTATCGCTCGACTGCTTTTACTAATATTTAAGCTCAAGTTTGATAATCCAATAAATGAAACAGCTGATCTAGTTGCCGGATAACTCGGTTCAAGCAAAGGATGAAGTATTTTTAACGGTTCCTTGACACTTCTTTCAGTAAATTCAACTAACCGAAAAAAAATTTTACAACAAAGTACGATAAATGATGCAAAAGAATCTAAGTAAATTCATATATACCATTTTCAAGCAAAACTACGCTGATAACAGAAGATTGACTGGAGCTCGTTTCTTGATATTTATTAGCCATTTCAAAAACATTATTAATTCCGTCCGAAGTTGAACCCCAAGAACATAAATATGGAATGGTATAAACCTATTGAGAAAAAATAAGTTCATTATTAAAAATAATTTTGATAAATCATCTTACTAAAACATTCGCGCATACCCTAGGTAAATTTTTGAAATAATCATCATTTGATTCGGATCCACGTAGATTTGAATTTATTAGATGGATTGCTAAAGATTTTGACGATCTTTTTGTTTTCGATATAAAAATTTAGTAAAATATTATTTATTTATTTATTTATTATTATTAAGTACATACCCTGTTTCTCCAATAACGAATATAGGAATTTTTGTCAAAATGCATACAATCATAGCTAAAACATTTTCTAGTAACGTTTCATTTATGGCCAAATGAGGAGGGCACTGCATCCTATTAATATAATTTTCTTGCTCTTCACGAACAATTCTAACAAATACGTTGTCCCCCATATAAATATTATGGGTTTGAAAGATTTGACTCATTTCGTAACGATACTGTTTACGTAAATCATGTTCATACAATCTAGATTGGTAACAAATACTAAGTGCTAAAACATGAGATCTGGTGATTGTAGTTAGATTACCAAGTGATGGATATACATGACCTTTTTTGTAAGCTGGACGATTCTCGAGAGAGTTATAAAAGAATTTCACCAATGTTATAGCTCGCTCGACATCACGCAAGCTAACACGATAAGGCTCTTCGACTTTACGAATGAAGTTCTGTGAAGCGAATACGAGATCAGCAAATAATGAATGCCCCATTTCTTTTAATTCTTTTTCCATCATAATTTTAATATAATTGTATTCATAATCTGGTCTCAGAATATTATAATCCCACACATAATCCAAAATTTTATCGGGAAGCGAGCTGACTTGATACACTAATAGGCTTTGTTCTTCGTATTTTTTATGTTGTTGATCTCTTGTAAGAAGACGGAATGGATGACAGGTAGAGAATAAACGAATATTTGGATGTAGAGGTTTGCCTTGAAACATTCTATTAGATATTAAATCTGCAAGAAAACCTAAATGTCTACATGAGTTGATCTCATCAAATAATATCCAGATTTCGCCTTTTATTGCATCGTTTAAAGCATCTAGCACAAATCTCGTAATCGTTTCTTCGTCAATTCCGCAATGAAGATTAATTGTTCGGAATTGGACTTCAGTCAGCCTAGCTAGATAAGTTATTAAGCTTGTCTAAATTATAATAAAAACGATTAAGAATTAATTTGAATTTAACAAAAAAAAATAATATATATATATATATATACATTTACCTTTCCACATCCCGCTTCACCGCAAATTACGACCGGAATGTTCGCTCGAACTCTTAAAAGAATTAGCGACATCTTTATAAGATTATCACTAGTTAAGGTATATTCTGGTAGGTTTAACTCTTGCGTTGAACTTCGAGCCATTCCTTCTAGCTTCATTAAGAGTGCATTTGCTGACATTTTATTGTAATCATGTATATCCGGATCACAAATTGCTTGACTCTTTAATAGTAATTTGATATTATCAGGAACTTTATTTTTGTCATGGTATAAGACGGTACAGAAATCCGAAGCTTGAGAATTAGGAAATGCCATAACGTAATTAATATTGGAATTTGTTTCAAAATAAGAATCTTCATCTTCAGTCATTAGCGGTGATGCCTTCATCTTTATAGAATTGGTTACGAAATCTTTCGAAACATCTATTAACGATTTAAGTATGGTTGATCTGATGCTAGTAGTATCTTTCAACTTTAGCTTGAGATTATCAATCGTAAAATATTGACTTGATGACAGTCTAATCAGTTGATCCGCTAAAACGTTAACGAAAATTTCTATGTATCTAAATGATAATATTCTTTTTTCATTCGTTTTCAAAAAGTATTTTTTAATAAGATTTCGACAAAGTTCCGCAGACAAGGGTTTGATTTCTTTTAACGTATTTAAGGTAATTTCTTTGGTGTCAACTTCCTCATGATCATACAAGTTCAAATAATGACATACGACTTGAACTGAACTCGATGTTTCCTGAAATACTCTAAAATTTTCAATATTCCAGGATAAATGTTTAGATGACAAAAACATCAATGTGGGAAGAGGAGAAACTTCGGATAATGATGAATAGATTTCGATATAAATGGAAGTTTCTGGTAGTGAAACTATCACCTTATTATATGATACTATTCTAAATGTCGTTAACTCAAATAAAAATATATTCACGTCTTCAGGGCAACCAAAAGGTAGAACATTAATATGTAGACTTTGTGTATGCTTAATTTTGCATCCTTTTAGCTTGTTTACAAGATATCTAAGGTCCATGTAATCACTAATTAAGAAACTATACGGAAGTTTTTGTTCGGAAAAACTGGTTTCTTTAATCCATTCGGTTTTCCCTTGACCTGATAAATCTGAAGAAACGCATATTATATTTGGACCAATTTCCTTATAAATTTCTTTCATCGTTTCAGCAGCCAAAAGATCAATCTCTTGAACTTTTAGAGTATATTGATCCAAAATATAATTGGATACTTCCAATTCCTGATAGCATAGAAGTGCCAATAAATAATTCCCACTTACATGTTCCAATTGCATTTTTTCAATATAATCGACTAAATCATATTGTAATTCAAAGTGTAATAATTCTAAATTTGCAATGCAGAATATGTGATTATTATATTCATTATCTGCGGCAAGAAAACTTCTTTTAATAAAGTTTGTGAGCTCTTCCATTGTAGTTGAAGCAGTACATATCAATAGTTGCCATGGTTCGGGATAATATCCATTATGAGCATACAGTGAAATGATTGCGTTTGGAGTCAAGAGTCTTTCTTTATATTTTCCAATAAATAATTCACCGTTCGTAATTACATTCGAAATTGATTTTTGTTGAATGACTTCAAGCTTGCGCGATTGTTTTGGAATGTTTCCAAAAATTTTATCTAATTCAAAACCAATCTCACAAAGTAACTCAAGACAATCTTCATGTTCACATGATATTCTTATTTCCCCATGAAGCGGCAATTGAGCTTTGTTATTTACAAATCTGATCAGCGTTCTGCACATTTCTTCATTCTCTCTGTCTAATTGTTCCGATGTGAAATAATCGTAAAATGCCCAAAGATGATGAGCGGTGTAGAATGTTAAATAATACCATTTGTTTTGTGCCTGGTTCATTTTACTCTCCCTATGTAAATTTATTCATAAAAGTCAATGTAAAGCGCGTTTTATAAAATAAAAAAATTAATATATTCACCATTTTTCTAAATCATCATTTAATAATGTAAGGAATTCCTTCATGGCTTCCACTCCTTCTATTTTCTTTTCGAAATTTCTGTATTTAAAATGTCCTCTTTGTATTAATATTGTAACTAAATCAATTATTTTTTGAGCAATGCCGACTAATTCAATGAAGTCATTTATATTGACGATGGCGTTTGAATTTGATATTAAACGAACTTGTTTACGCAGGTCCAGAATTTCATCTAGATTATACACGTCTTTTGCTAATGATGGATAATTTAACGTTACTATACACTTTTCAATTTTTTCGTCAAATAAAAAATTATATGTTCCATTAAGAACGGCATTCTTAACTTTCTCTATAACATTCTCGTCGTGATTCAAAATGTTATGATACATCTCTTGCAATACCATCTTGTTACTGTTACACGATGCAAGCTTGCTCACTAATGTAGGATTCTTCTCAACGATTAATTGTAAATCATCCAAAAGATCAGCAACTGATTCGATTTTATTGTTGATCAGCGGAAAGATATGTTGTCGAACGTGAAGAAGTGAAAGAATAATATCCTCTTGAATCAACCTTTCACCTGAATGATCATCATCCATCAACAATTTTTTAATATCATTTTCAGAAATTGTTTTTAAGAAATTCAAAAAATCCTCGGCAATCGATATTTCTTTTATAAAGTTCCAACAGCTTTGGTCCATGTTAAGGGTCCTATCAATCTTTTCGATAAACTCATTCACTTGACAAAGTGCCAAGACATCATCTCGTAATATCCTGTTTGATTCCGATATCAGATCATTCCCACCTTGTTGTATCTGGAAAATTTTTTTTATTTTCTCTAATCGCTCAAATCTTTCTATCCACCGAGGTAATTTCCAAAGATTTTCAAGAGTTTGCAGAAATTTTTCATTTCTCCTTAAAAAGTTTAATTCCTTTAATTCAAATTCAGCGAAATCCCTAGCGTTCTTCCAAAATAATAATGCTTCCGAGTAATTAACATCCTCCCAAGATTTAAACTTTTCACACATGTCTTTATGTTTTTCAAAGACGATTGGCATTAATTTTTGTGCTATATAATCCACATTTGTTGCCGCAGCATCTTTCTGGAGACAAAACTCAAAGATATTTCGAAAGGTTTGAGATTGAATATATTTGTAGCAACGATTTGCACTTTTCAACGTTTTCTCATGGAATGCCCAATATTCTGACTCCAATACTTGTTTCAACGTAACCTTGCCTGAATTTTGTTCAAGTTTTTGTATATCTTTGATAAAATCATTTGAATCAGTTACTTGTGGGGCTGAACAGAATTCTTGATAAAATCCGGATAATTGATCGATTTGACGTGTATAAACGTTATAATATAACATTCTGAGTGTGACAATTTTAAAATCATTAATCGCGTCATCACTCGCGGCATTGAAATGTTTTAATAATATTTCATCAGAATATTCTAAAATTTGTTGCAATAATTGCATGTCTATCGTATAATCTAAAAGGATTCTATTAAGATCTGCGATGGATTTTTTGATCCACCGAACGTAAGAGTTCGCATGAAGTTTTGCGACGCTTCCGGTGGCGCTCAATATAATGTTCCAAAATTTGCTCGCTCTAAGAATTGATAAATGTTGCTCTGAAGGGATAGGTACGGGCAATTGACTCAAGTTAAACATGATCTGGCACAAGAGATCCTCGCACATCCTAGAAAATCAAATTTTTTTTTTTTTAATAAGAGGAAAAAATTTAGATTATATATCCTTATGGAAACCAACGATTAAATCAACTTACGTATTTGGCACCTCCAGCGATTCGTCTTTACAATCGCAAATTATAAATATTTCCTTCAATAAATGATCATTAGCTTGCTGCACCATCTTGCTTAATATTTCTTTAACTAATTCGTCAAATAATCTTTTGACTTCTTGTTCCTTTATCATTATCATGGGTTTTGTTGCGCCCAAAATGCAAGATTCGGAATATCCCTTCACTTTATCTATAGCAAGGGTTGATAAATCCTTCCAAATAGTTAGATGGTTGAACAAAGGATAAATGCGGTCTAATTGCTGAAATATCGTAAATGTATACACGCTTTCATCCGAAGAACTTTTATGTCTAACGCCTAATTTGTATAAAAGAAGGTTAAACCAACTATTACAAATGGTTGAAACCCTTTTCAATTTCACTTTGATGTCGTAAGGATTTTCAAGTAGCCAATCATTCAAAATTTCGGGAAAGGCGGTTAACAATTCCAAATTATGAGATTGAGATATCAATTCTAATGAAGACAACACATCCTCATCGTTCCATTTTAAATCATATTGTTGAAAAAGACTTTGTAAGGCAGAGATTTCCGAGTCTGACCAACGCCTATCCAAATTTTTAAGTAAAGATAAAACGCGTCTTCGGAACGTAAAAGAAACGCAATCTCGGAATTCTCTTGGAATTTTCGTAAAGTTATTCATCAAGTCATTAGCATGATTGTTAGAAATAATGCTCTGAACTTGATAGGTAAAGTATTGAGAAATTTGTTTGTTCCTGATAAGGAAGATATCCCATACTACAAAAAGAATCTCTATGTTTTGACAGAATTGTACCAACCATCGAGTAATTTTTATCGTATTTTCAAGTTCGATATTGTGAATGTTTGTCTTAACACTTTCCGAAATCTTTTTCAATTCTAAATCATTATACCTAACATTTTTTAAATTCTCCAAAAATAAAAATTCCGGATCGACGTCTTTGGCGATTGTAAAAATTACGAGCCAATCTAATCTTAATTGAATAGTTGCATTATATTGAATTAAAGATAAAATTGCCTTGATGATATATTCATTTGCATTCAAGCATAATATCTCACTCCGATAATCTACAAGCGCTTCAATTAATAACTCCGCTTTGAAACCGGTCGGGAATTTAAAATTTTGTTCCCCTGAAATGCTTGAAATGTAATGACCCAATAAAATACACAAGAAAAGCCGTTGACCACTTTGTGCATGTTTATTCATCATTTTTGTTATATATTTGTAATTTGAAAATGAAACTGTAAGGTCATGATGAAGGGTTAAAATTTTTATATATTCCGAAGCGCATTCACCTAGGTTATGAATTGTCACATTATCGTAAAGTTGATCTACAAAAGCGTAGTCGACTATATTTTGATCGATTTGGTACTTTGGATGATTAATCCAGATGTCAAATTGATTATTTCCATTCAACGAACGTTTATCAATACTTTCGAATGATACCTTTTCGTCCTCCAAATGAAAAAACGAGGCTGGAAGATGAATGGCGTAATTGTATCGGACCTTTGCATTTGGTAGGGAAAGTGGTTGTGATTTCCAATAAGTAGGATAATTACGAAACGGTCGATAAAGTTTTACAATTGGATATTTCCAGTTTCCCAATTCTACTCCATCGCCGATAACGAC
Organism: Funneliformis mosseae; assembly: GCA_910592005.1. Taxonomy (NCBI): domain Eukaryota; kingdom Fungi; phylum Glomeromycota; class Glomeromycetes; order Glomerales; family Glomeraceae; genus Funneliformis; species Funneliformis mosseae. Next base: position 19,024 of record CAJVPP010000284.1, on the reverse strand, counting down.
TGGCTGTCCATGCTTTTCAATATCAACCGGTAAGTGAACATGGAATGTATATAATTTATCTTCCATGAGATTAGATCTATTTTTTTTTATCTTATTTTATTTATTTTTTTTTTTTTTTTTAAGAAAAATAAATTAGGTTGGGTTCTGCTAACTTTTATATTATTAATATTTTTAAAGCACAAGCCCACACCTCGCCTAATCCGTTCATTCAATAATCATTAATTTAAACTATTGTTGATTACACATGATAATCTGTAATATTACACTTTTAGGTTAAAATGAAATGAATGGCGCAGTAGCGAATTTGGTGCTCCCGATGATCTTTTTTTTTTTAATTTTATTTTTAGAACAAGAATTTCAATGTATAAAGTAAAAAGAGAAATTTCATAGTTCGACCAAATCAAGATAAATTATGAACTTGTTATTTATGGCTTGGCCCTATCTCTTTTCAGGGAACGTGCCAGTAAAAATAAAATGATTCTCTTATAACGGATTGGGTTATTTGAGAATCATGTCATATACTTAAAAATTCTTTATGGCTTTGCGATTTAAGGATGGCTATGCTATTTACTATATTTATATATATGTATAAAAGAGAGGATTTTTTTCATCGGTTTCTTAATGAAAAATATTCTTTCGTGAATTCAAAAAAAGTGACGAGAATCGCAAATTTTTTTTTTTCTTTTTTTTAAAAAAAAAGGAAGAGTGATAACGAATAATAAAGTAAAAAATTTTTACGCATTGTTGATTTTTTTTTTTTAAAAAAAAAAAAAAAAAAAAAAAAAATAGTAAATGAAAATGAACAGTTTGATTTTGGTCTTTTTAATATTTCTTATCGTTTCAGCAGCCGTAAATTCACTTCCGGTAAGTTATTTCTCCCTTTAATATGATTTTTATATACAACCTTTATTATTATTATTATTGACTATTATTTTTTTTTTTTTTAAAAAAATAAAATAAAATAAAATAAAATAAATTCAAAAATAAAAAAAATAGGTCATTTCTAAGGAAACCACAGAGCATCCAATTGAGGGAGTTGATGATTTATATTGTATTGCAAAAATTTTTACATGTGAGGAACGTTGTAAAGGGCTTTCGTTACCCTATGAAAAACCTTGTGTCATAGATTGTATGGAATTTTGTGAAATACAGGCAATGAACCTTCAAACTTGAGGAAAAAAAAAGTTGGACGGAAAAAAAAAAAAAAAAATCTTAAATGACAATCTAAAGTTTTATCTAATGTGATTAATGTGATGGTGGTAAATTTATATTTATGTATATTTGGGTTGGGAAGACTATTTATTCGTTTCATTTAGTCGTTTTGGTTATCCTAGTTATTCCATAAATCTATTTATTTTTTTTTTTAATTAAATTAATAATTTCATGATAATTTGTCAACAAGTTTTATTGGGAAACGAATCTTTTTCAGAATTCAATCTAATGCAATGAAATTTACGATTTGCAATTCTATGCTTTTTTATCATTTACCCGAAAAAGTAAAAAATGTCGCACAGCGATCCGTCATTATCAATTTTAATTAAATGTAATATCAACATTGATTCTCGTTTAATTAATTTGTCTCGGTCGATGCCATGTTGCACATAGATTGTAATTTATCTTTAGCTCAATAAAATAAGCATGGCATTGCATTTATTAGATATCAAATCAAAATAAAAAAAAATAAAAAAAAAAAGGAAGAGAGAAAAAAAGGGGATTTTTATCTGTTTTGATTTAAGCGAATTAATAAATTTTTTTTTTTGTTGAAAATGGACAAAATACGATTATAATACCTTAATACCCATGATTTATGATTTAATTTTATTATTTTTTTTTTTTTTTTAACATGTATATATATATGTGAAAGATGAAGTAAAAGTTTAAATACAAAAGTTAATATGAAAAGGTAATAGAGTTACAACAGCACTCCAAAAGCAATTAATAATCATGTTCTCTTCCTCTCTCTATATAATTAAAATAAATATACATAAAGTTATAATAACAAGAGAAAGTTTTTTTTTTTGTTCAAGATGAAAAATTACAAGTTTTTTAAAATGCGAAATTAATGAAAAGTGAAGGGGGAAAGAGGAATTCAAGATACTTCCAGGTATTATGAAATTCAATATATAACAGAATTAAAGGATATTTCTTATTATTGATACTTGTTAAAACCTTCCTTGATGATTATATCCTTGATTATATCGTCCTTGTCCCTGATCGGGATAATAATACGGATCATTTTGAGGCGCTGCACCTTGATTATATTGTGAATAAGGATCGTATTGCTGTGGCGGTGGTTGTTGTGGTTGTGGATTGTAAGCTGTCGCATTGGCATCGTAATTATAATATTGCTGTCCCACATCCGAAGAAATATTTGATGCTGTTTCTGAAGCGTAGTAAGGATCATCTGTAAAATGTCCTGAAGGAAGTGTTCCTCCCGATCCATGATAACCCTTTTCATTTGAATAAGGTGCACTATTCTGACGTTGCACTTGCTGCCTTTGCCTTTCTTGACGTTTTATTCTACGTACTCTTGCACGTTCCCAATCTTCCCAACGTTTCAATGTAACTGATGATGCGTCAAAATGCCCTTCCTTCTTACTATGATCATCTCCCTTGGCTTCACCTTCAACCTTTCTGGTTTCACCCCATGAAAAGTCATCGAAATGCCAATATGCATAGGTTGGTAAAATGAAATTCCATACGGGTAAGGCCAGTAAATAGATGAACATCCAGGCGATATAAACCAGTTTTCTTGTGGTGAACAAAATTAAAATGGCTGGCAATCCAAGAACGAATCCCAACATCATCAAGGGAATTGCATCAGAAAAACTTGAAGGTGGTTTTAATATTATGGATACAATTAATGAGTATGTTAATAAGATGGCTACCGGAAGTACGACGGTACCGATCAATTCCATGAAAACTACGAATTGCATGGAAAAGCAAAATGTTCCACAAAGATTTCTAACCAATACGAGTTCCATTAAATTGTGAATGGTTGAATTAATCCATCGACGACGTTGGGAGAGTAAAACGTTAAAATCATCAGGTACAACAGTTTTGCAAATAGCCTGTGGACAAAACATCATTTTACGGTGAGGAAAGTTTCGCAACATGAGCGTGGATAAAAATCGATCCTCTCCGAGAAGCAATAGATTCTTTTGATGCAGAGTATCAACTACGTTTTGAGAATATTCTTGAACGATTTCAGGTTTGGTAATAATTGGAACCCAATCATCATCACCCTTGCGTGCCTTTAGACGGTACATGCAGAAACAACCAGGTAAACAGGTAACACCACCAAACACCGACTCGAAACCTTTACCCAAATGATGAGAGATATAATATTCAAAGACTTGGATGGATGTCACCCATGAATCTCGCTTGTTCGCGATCCTCGTTTCACCACAAAGTCCCATGATCAAAGGATCATTACACATACAATTAATGAGTATTCTCAGTGAATCAGGATATACTTTTGTATCAGCGTCAACCATAAGAACGATTTCAAAGAAATCAGGTGTCACGCCCATCAGGTAGTGAATCTTTCCGAATAACTCATAATCCAAAGGAGCCATACGATCGTTGTAAGTAACACGACTAAAGAAGTTCATCAATATCAACTGAGAGTCACGCTTTCCACGATTTCCGGGTTTTGGTTTACCTTGTTCTTCAGGACCACCACATTTTACAACACAGATCATTGGGACGCGACGATCTTTCCAAGGGAAGTAACCGGCATAAACTTTAGCCATGTTGAGTTGTTTAGAACCAGCAGCGACGGCAATGTAACTTTGTGGTTGTGGGTCTTTGAATTCAGGTGGAATTTCCATGAGATCAATGCAGATATCAGGAGTGCTCTTATCATTACCATGACCGGTGATTACACCATCACAGATCAAGAACAACATTTTACGATCATCCGGGTATTCAGTAGCGGCCATCGATTCACAAGTACAACGTAAACCAGCTTCATCTTCGGAATAACACGTAACGAGTAAGACGGTATATAAATCATTTCCCACATCATCCATGGTCATGACTTTGGTCATACCACCACCCATACCATTATTCTTATCACTCCAAGGAGTTGCGGCTTGTGATAAGACGGGGTTTCTTTTATTAGATTTTGGTGTATGAGCGAGTCGATGTGAAATGAACCAATTGAAAACGCAAGCCATGGCAAATCTTGCCATAACTATTCCAAGAATGACGGTCAAAGAAACATACAAGAAAAGTTGGGAAGTGAAACAACCGATGGTCTCTTTATCAATGTTTCCAGCATAAAATTTCTCAACCAAGCAATTAACGGCCGCTTTTGTTTCTGATCTACCAAAGAAGAGACGAGTTCCGTCTTTACCTCCTTCGCGATGATCCGTGCTTAATACCGTGCGAATAATTTTATCTAAAGCATCATCTGGTATTTCATCTGGAAATCTTTTTAGATAAGGGTTGAGATTTAAAACGTTCCCATCTATGACTAAATAATTTTCCAAACGAGTACCAGCGAGTTGAATCCAATCAAAACCAACTTTTGTTGAAGTATTCACAATTTTCATCCCTTCTAAATTTTCAAGTGTGATAAATACATCCTTAAGAGGGCATTCATTTTTATCACATACTTCAAAATTAACAGCATTAAATTGTTGAATGTTAGGATTATTTAGACAGGCTGGAAATTGTTTATTTGTCCTTGTGAAAAATACTGAAATATCTTGACCATTTTGTTCTTCCGCAAGTTTTTGAAAATCCAAACCAGGTCGTGATAAACCATTTGTAACATCAAATTGCCAACCGTTAATTCCAAGATGACCTGGAGCTTCACCGAAACGTTTAAACTTGAAAGGATTATCAGATTGGGAAGGAGGACAGAGTACGGCCGAGAAACCTACAGTTAAAAAGGCAACTATTCCACCCATAATAGCAGCGATGAAACATAAAGCTATTTTTTCGCGCCAGGCTTGTCGTGATTGTTTATCATGGAGACCGATCGATGATAATAAGGCACCCGGTGCCCAAAATGTGACAACTTTTGAAAAGATTACCCAAACATTGCAAGAATTTTCTTTATTACCAGTTAAAAGAGGAGTTGCGGGTTGATAACGTTCAGGTCTATTTAAAGTTTTTGCGCGCCTTAACGCGCTCGGTGGTCTATTATTTTGAAACTCACTTTCCATCTGTTTATTTATTCTATTATGATAGTAACTTTTGAATTTTTAATGTATTTATGCGGTAGGTGAAAATTTTTTCTTTTCTTTTATTTTTTTTTTCAATTATTTTCCTTTTGAGGGGAAAAATCTAGTGGGAGAATACGGATGGTAATGGTGGATAATTATTATTGTGAGAGGGGATAACTTGTATAGTGTTGTAGAAGTCAATTCTACAAACTATATAATGGAATCTATTGAGATAATGAGTGTACGTGAAAAAAGTGGGAGATTACGAGAGAGGGGAAATTGTATCAACATTCGTAAACTTCCTCAAATTTATAATGATTTTATAGTAACAAACACACAATAGTAAATATAAATAATAAATTAATTAGGTTCATCAAACAGTTTTACAAAATTCCACATTTGTATTGCAAAAATATAAATTAGGTTTATTTCTTGTTGTTCAATTTGTTGTTATAAAATGCAGTATACACAATATAAATGTACAATAAGTGTACAATATAATAATAGAACCGTAAAACGTGACACACGTAAATTATTTATAACTCTGAAACTTCGCCGTTTCTTTGAATTTTTATTGTTGCGTGCTCAGTAATAATCAACGAGACATATAAAGAGCCCCTTCAGTTCGTACATCTTCGTTTTAAAAAAAAAATATATATATTTATAAATTTTCACGGACGGTTTTACGAATCCTGCATACTTCTAAGGATTTTTTTTTTTTTTTCGTTGAATAAGCACAAGAATGTTTATTTATAAGTTTACGTTTCGATGATGAAACAGGTACGTACGTATGAACTGTATATATAAATAATTGATTACTGATCCTGCCAATAATTTTCATTTAAAAATCTTTTTGAGAACCTTCGTTCGGTCAAATATCCGCATACATAAATGCCAAATTTTGTTGCCGTACTAGCTCAGAATTCTAGAATTGACGTTATATGTAATACAAATAAAGGAATTTGATTTCCTAAAAAAAAAAAAAAAAACCTTTTGTAGAAGGTTCCATTTTTTATTTATTTATTTTTATTGTTCAAATGAACCTTTGTTTGTATTGATATCCAATATAAAATTGTTATGGTTATGTACTGTACGTATTTTTTCTGAAAAGGGCAAACAGTAATAATTCTTGTTGCAATCACGTGAGGTCGATTTAATGTAAATGTGAAAATTCTTTCTCAGATCGAACCTATTACAACGTTAATTCAATTTTTGCATTGCAGTAATATTTATGAATGCTTTTATCTTGCTAAATATATACCATGGCGAAGTCTGGAGATCGTGAATCGGAGATCTTATTCTTTTTATTAATTGAAAATAAAAAATAAAGGATTAAGTTGAGGAAGAATTTTCAATAAAATTTGAGATTTTTAATTTTTGGTCATTATATGGGAAAATCTACCGGTTATTTAAAGGTATTCTTAGGTGGTTATATTTTGCAAATTAATATACTAGAAGCAAGTTGCTTCGCTGAAAGTATATCATCTACCAATTTATGTAGTAATTTGGATTTTTCACATTAAAATTTTACCAGGGTTGTATCATCATCGTTAAACACTTTTCTTGAAATGTTCATAACCGGATAATTAAGAGAAATTCCCTCACCCAGATTAATCGGGGATAAATTTAGATAATATCCGATAAAAATCCGGAATTATAATAATCTAGCCGATTGGGAATGTCGTGATACACTAAAAAAAATATTTTAATAAATTTCATCCGTGCCTTGTGCAACCTGTACTAACTTTATATAGGCTACCAAGATTCGCAGTTCCTTACCATTGTAACCGTTTATGAAAGATAAAATATATTAATTATAATGGTAGGAATAATAAATAATACCTCTATTGTTCTTTAATGATATGCCAAAATCAACTTTGACACTTGCCGATCTCGCATGTTCGCATTTAAATATTAAATCGATATTTGTTAATCGAAAGATTTTACATTTAATTTATTGGTTGAGGATCTCTAAACGTTACATATTTAATAAAAATTAAATAAAATTTTATTTTTATTTTTTCTTATAAAATCAAAAGTTTTTTATTATATATTTTTCAAATTTGCCTGCTTATTCATTTCTGATTTACTTTTATAAATTTTTTTAGTAATTTTTATTTTTTAATTTTATAATAAAATAAATCTAAAGTTGTTTTTAAAGAAATTTTATTATTAACGATATGATTTCTAAAAAAGATCAGATATGTATATATTATGAAAAGGAATTTTAGTATTCTTAATTTTTACTTTATAAGTTAACTAAATGTTAGATTAATGATGAATCTACATTAAATAATGTTAAGTTTACATTAAATCATAATAGACTTATATAGAATAAAATTAAATCTATATTGAATTATAATAAATCTATATAAGATGTAATTGAATCTATATTAAAAAAAAAAAAATAGTATCTATTTAATTAATATTGATAGATAGTCATTTTGTGATTCTACATATATTTATTTATTTAGAGTATTTGAAAAATTGCTCAGAGGCTATTATGTAATGTAATATTTTAATAAATTATAAGATAAGACTTTAAGATTAGATCTTAAATATATTAATTTATTTAAAGATAAAGCTTATCAGATATAGTCCTTCTGAGACTTCTGTATATGTTTATCCTAAAAATAAGACTTAGAGATAAGACATAATATATATATACCTTAAAAATATAATTTTTTTATCTTAGTTTTATTCAAAGAATCAGTTATAAAATATTTTCTTATATAATGAAAAATTAGATATATTAGAAAATGATCTAAATGTCTTTGATTTAAAATCTGATATTAATTAAATTTCAATTTTACGAAATAAGATATAATATTTTGATATTTAAAAGTTATACTTAGTAATTTTTTATTTACACTAATGAATTACTTTTAGAATTAATTCTAAAATATTATAAAAATTAGTATATAAAGATAGTTTGCAAAGATTTCATAAGATTAGTTATAAACACGTCAGTTTTTATTGATTTGTATCATCTTAAGTCTAAATAAAATAGTGTATTTTTTTAATATCTTAATTAAATTTAAAATTAAGTTAAAATGTTAAAAAAGATATCATAATTCTTGTTATTTGATAGGATAATTTCATATTAAGTTAGATATCAAAATATTAGATAACAGTAAAGGAATCTAGATTAATTTAGAATCTAGAATTAATACTTATAATCTATAATAAAAATAAAATCAAAAAAGATTAAAACCTTTCTTAAATATTATTTTACTATTTTCAAATTTTATTTCTAAAATCACATTTTATTTTTAATATTAATAGAAGTACAATTTCAAAAATTTTATCACAACATAATAAATAAAAAGAAATAAATAATAAAGATTCTATTCAAATCTTTGGATATAAAAAATTAGATAAATTTCAATTCTTAAATAAATAATAAGTCTGTAAGTTAAAAATATAATAGCTGATAATATAATATTAATGAATTTGTTAATAAAAAAATAAAAATATTTACTATAGCTTTTAATATTCAAAAATAAATTTAACATTTTTTAATAGATAATTACATACTGTAAGTTTAAAAGGTAAAATAACATTCATATTTTTATAATTTAAATATAAAGCTTTTTTTATCAAATATCTTCAAATTAAATACTTTTACAAATTAATTTCTAGATAAAAGAAAAATAAAACATGAATTAAAGTTTTTTAGTATTAATATAATAGGTATTGATAAATTAAAGTTTTAGATAATTAGCAAATTAAAGTAATCAGAATCTTTTTTTAAGATTAATTTGAAAAATCTTTCTATTTATTATTAAGCTAATTTTAAAGTATAAATTAACTCATTATTATTTGAAGAAATTTTTTGTAAAATTGATAACTGTCTGAATATTCTAAAGGCACAGATGACTTTTTCCATTTTTCTCAGCTAAACTTTTTATCTATTTTTTGCAATTTGAAAGTGGTGATATATGAAAAAAAAATTTTTGTGTGAAAAAATTTTTTTTGCATGAAAAATTCTTTTTTGAAGAATATTATTGGTATCAAATTTAAAAATTCCTTATATACAATTAAGAAAATATTTATCAGAAATTTGACAATAACTTTTTAAAAAATAATCAGATTTAAAAAATCTTATTGTAATTTGAAAACTGAAGATTAAATGCATTAAAATATGATAAGTTTTTAGAAACAACTTTATTTTTCAGATAGTAGATACATTTTAAAATAGGGGTACCAAATTTATTATAACTAAGGGTCTAGAGCTGTACTATATGTAAGTTATTTATTATAAAAAACTCTTATAGTATTATTTAAAATTGAAATAATTTGTGTTTGACAATTTTGATCATCAATCATATTTTCATTCTCTATATTTAAAAAATTAAAAGTATGATTAATTGTATTGGTAACATGCTTGAAAGCTTAAATAATTGCATCAGAAATTTCTCTATCAATATCAAAAAATTCATTTGGATTATTTTCAAGTTCTGAACTTAAATTAATTTCAATTGATATTTTTAAATTTTTCTCCTTTGTAATAATAAATAGCTATAATAATAATTGATTCATATTTGGAGTAGAGTTCATATTAAATAGATCTAATGTTAATTTGTATAAGTATTTAATAGTTGAATTAATATCAGTATCTGATAGCCAATCATATAATATTAATAATTTGCTTAAATTAAAATTTCCTATATTATAATTAAAATAATAACCTATTTAAAAAAAACATCAAAGTTAGATAAATAATTTAATATATTTGTAATTATTAATTATGTCTGCTTACCTTCATATACAGATTTTCTTTTTCTAATGTAATATTTTTTGCTTTTAATGCTTAATATATTGAAAAATTTTTGGAACTAATTGTAATAATTTAAAATAATTTAAATTTAAATTAATTTAACACGTTATGTTAAAAAAGTGTTCAAAAGTCTCTGATTTATGTATCTATAGTAAAAATGGATAATTTGAATAAAATTCCTAATATGCTTTGACTAATAAAATCATTGACTTTATAAGAGAAATAAAAATTGCAAAACTTTGGTCTTTTAAAAATTTTTGCTTACAGAAATAAAATCAGGATACTTTTCACTCATATTTATTACATATTCTTTTCAAATTCATAAAAGAAAAAGAATGTTATTGATATTTTAATCCTTTCTAATGAAGTTATTTCACAGTTTAAATAATTATCGATAAGTTTTCCTAATAAATTTAATAAAAGGTATATATTAGATAATGAAAAAATACTATATATTATTTATAATAAAATTATTTTTATTTAACCCATAATAAAAAGGTATACAAAAAGTCTCTGTGTGTTCTCAATATTATAACAATTTTGTAAATTTCTTAAACAAAGTACACAATATGCTACAATATTATCTTAACAATCAAGTTTTATTATATTATAATAATACATTAAGAGTAGCAGCATAATTTAATTGATTTTTTTTAACATAAATGAAAAAAAATGAAACAATGATAAAAAGGATGGTATTTTAAAAATTAATATCATTATTTATTATTTGTCTGAATTGCTGAATAATGAGGCTAGAATTGGAAAAGTTTGACAATTTTAATAATTGTTCAAATCGTATTGTTAAATTTCTAAAATAAGAAGATATGCATCAGATATAATTGCATTCTAGCTAGTTTTTTTAGCATATTTTAGATCTTATACACAAATAACAGGTCTCATATTTGAAAAAACTGAATAGTTAAAATCAATTTTAAGCTTTGTATTTTAAAAAGTTAACCACTTATTTATTAAATATGATTGGATTGCAACTTGAACTTTGAATTTAAATATAGCACTGTTTGATCCAATTGATAAGATTGAAAGTTAAGTTGTAGTGTTATTCAAGTTAATAATTCTTAATGAAAGTCAGTTATAGTTGATATATTATCAGATCTATCATTTATAATTAATGCAATAATTACTGGAGGGAAATTTATTATGTTATCTAATAATTAGTGAATAGAATAGTAAATTGCTATTGATATAATTAAAAAAAATTAAAGAATTGGATAAATGAATTATCTGCAAATATAAGTATAAATATCTTTTGTAATTGTTTTTTTTTATTTTAATATTATTAATAATGGGTTGAATATTTTTATATATATTAATTTTAGTTTGTTTAATTAGTAGCGTTGATTTGATGATATAGTCCAAAGTAAAATTATAATAAAAAGTAGGTTTCAACTTGAAATTATCTGACATAATAACAATTAGTTTCTAATAATTTAATATATAAATTAGCTTTTTAAATTTAGCAATATTCTCAAATAAAAGAGTAGAATTTATAAGCGTATTTTTATTATTAGTTTAGAGTTTACTATTTTTTTTATAATAAAAAATTTTTTAAAAAAAATTTAACAGATAAAATTAATTAATTAATAAATAAATAAAATACTATATATTTTGAATTATACATTCTTTCAAATTTTGACAAAAAAGATCAAGAGCTCGAGTACTAAAATTTCCTAATATAATAAGAAGTTTATAAAATCTTTATTATATTAAATATTTTATTTTCCTTTATTATTATTTTTATGAATTGCAGCTTGAACTATTACTTCACAAAGTCCTGTAAATATAGGTTTTTCTTTAAATACATTATTATTTGCTTGATCTATTAGTGTAACCCATATATTTATATCATAATCATCATTAATAACAGATCAAATTTCATAAAGATCCTGATTCTGCAAATGCTTTTTTAAAAAATTATTTTCAAAATAGAATTTTAGCATAAATTTAAGATTTTTAGATGCTAGTTTTGGTATAATAAGATAATGTGTTATTATGGAATTGTATTTTAGTATTAATCATTTATCACAAATTATTTTTTTAGATTCAGAATATCCTATGCATTCCTTAGCATGTATAGCAATACTTATTAATAATATTTGAAAAAGATTTTCATTAATAATCTTTAGATAAAAATATAATAGATAAAATACTCACAGTCTTTATCAACACGCCATTGAGATTCTGCATAAATTTTCTAATTTAATACACATTTTTGAAATGGTTTAAGTTTTTTTCTTGTAAATTTGTGAGAAAATTTCTTAAGATACATTTCTTTAGCAATTACTTTAACACGATGAGCTTTACTATAACTTGCTAGTATTCTATCAACATATTTTATAATTAAATCTAAATGTAATCCTAAATATGACTTTTTTTTTCTACCAGTTTGATTAATTTCTGAACTAATAACCTTTATATTAGCATTTTTTTCTCATTAACCTCTTCCTCATTTTCATTTACTGTAATAATATTATCATCATCTATTGTATCTTCTATCTTACTTTCCCAATCATTTTAATCATCATCTGAATTTACATTATTAACTTCTTTATCAGTATTATTGAATTAAAATAACACAAAATACTTTGTTATTTTTTCTAGTTGTATTCTAGACCATTTGCATGCTAGTTGATATAATCTTTATCATATTTTCTATTAAGTTTTATTATAGCTCCACATATAACAAATTACCTTTTTAGCATACACAACTTTAATAATACTGTATTTTTCTAAAAATAAGCAATTTCTGAAAATAAGCAACTTCCAAATTAACTTAATACCTGAAAATAAGTAACTTAATTAAATTTTATAAAATACCATATATAAAACAAAAATTTTTATTTTTAATATTTCAATATACAAATCACGTTAAACATGATTGTTGATATCATCTTCAATATCATCTTCAATATCATCATCAATATTATTGTCACTATCGATGTTATCACTACTATCGATATTATTTTTATTAAGGATCTCTAAATCAGAATCCAAATTGATTGATATTTCACAAGTTTTAAAGGATTCTATAATAATTTTATCAAGAATTCTTTTCCAAGACTTTTTAACCTATGAATATACATCATTAAATCTAGCGCGATAAAGGCTTTTCTTAGCAGTTTCTTCAACACCACCATCAGCCATCCAAATATGTCATTCTTTATGAAGATTATCCTTGAATGGTTTATTTATTGCAACATCTAGTGACTGATAAATGCTAGTCAACCCACCCAATGTCTTACTATGCTACGATTGATATCAAAGTACTCTGCTACCTTAATGTAATCATGTTCTTTGCATAGGTAACAATTTGTATTTTTTGTTCTATAGAATACAAAGTTTGTGTACGTTTATTAACTTTTATAACCTTTCATTTAACAATTCTTTTTTTATAGAATGTGGCATTTTAGCTGAATAAAAAAAATTTTTCACAATTTTACGTGATATTAGATGATTAACGTGATCAATAATCACAAGATTTATTGATGAATTAGCAGATTTTAGATTGTATATCGTAAGTTGATCAAAATATATCCAAAAATAAGCAACAATATAGCAAAAATATATTGCTTATTTTTAGAGGAATACAGTAAATGGATATTTTTATAATTTTTGTTTTGAATATTTTAACTAACCATAATATGCAGATATGTAAATATAATAATAATATATAAAGATGAAAATAACAAATAAATAATGATAATATGTAAAGATAAAGATGATAATTTATATAAAAAAATTTTTATAAAAAGATATAAAATACCAATTGCCAAATTAAGTATCTGCTATACAAATTTAATACTGAATTTAGTTAAATTTATGCCTTATTATATATTTTTAAATATGACTAATATAAAATTAAACTATTGATTAAGCAAAAAAAAATCTCACATGTGATAAAATTTCTTATAGCTATTAAGCAAACTTAAATCTAACATATTTGTATATTATTCAGATTCTACTAGTATTACTCAATTAGTTCAACCATTTAATTTGTAGAATTAAAATAGAACTAATAGAATCATTGTTATTTTTAATTAGTAATCAGATTTTTTAGCATAAAAAGGATAATTATTAAAGATTATTGTTATAGCTGAATATTAAATCATATTCTATTCTAAATTTTATTATGAACTTAATTATATTAAAAATATTTGATGTAATTAAGAAATTTAGTTAGTCAAATTGTGATTACTTATAAATAAAAGGCTTAACAATTAGGGATAAAAATGATTCTATCAGTTCTATTCTAATTTTACAAGTCAAAGTGAGTTAAATTAATTAATAATATTAGATAATTAATTTTAAGTAATATATAAAACTAAATTAAATAAGTTGATTCTAATAAAAAATTAAATTGTTTGAAATAAATTAAATAAATTAACAAATATAAATTATATAAATAGATCAAGATCATTATTTAAATTATAATTTGAAAAATTAATTAATATAAAATTAGTATAATTTTAATTTATTTATTTTATTAAATGTATAGAATTGAATAAGGTATATTTAGTTTAAGCTATTAATTATATCACATTAACAAAAGTTATCATATTTTACAAAGAATAATATATATTAAATATGCTTATATTAATATAAATTTTTATATTTAATTTAATTATCAAAAATTTTTATTATTATATTTTATTACATTATTATTTACTATTTTACTAGTTTTTATTTATTCAACTTTTCATATATTAAACAAGAATAGCCTTTCTTTTATTTACTGCTTCAGCCTTTGTCTTTTTTCCTTGGTCTTGTCCTCTTAACTGTTTTTGTTTCTTCATCCAACGACCTGCTAGTATTAGTATAAAGGTTAGCTGATATTGAACCACAGATTAACAAAAGTCTAAATAAACAAAGATATACCTTTTCTTAGAATAAACACAAGGTAGTAGCTGATATAAACATTTCCTTTCAATGTCTGTAACACATAGCCGGCCTGGGTCATTCCATGCACGCAAAAGATTTTTAAAAATGCTTTCATGGTTGTCGTCAAGTTTGAAGACCTTCAGGCCATGGATAATGAGACGATTTCCAGAATCACATTCCTCGGACAGCTTGCCATTATCATAATTGCTTACGTTTGTCCCAGATTCACTTTCATAAGCAGACCCTGAAAAGGTATAAAATATTGATAAATTAAACCATACCATTCAATATAGGTGTAACCATTGTATTGTATGAATGAATGAATGCAAAGAGACATCAAAGTTAAACTGTTCTTACCAAGATGCACGAAAATACCCAGATAATTCTTCTCAATATCAGCACAACAATCGTCAGCAAACATCACTTCGAGTGATAATAACGTCTTGACAGCATGTGTCTCTTCAAATCGATTTTGCTTTGCACTATTGTAGTTCTTAATCTACAGACATAATTCACCCCTGTTAGTCGTGCAGGATCATTATAACAGGAAACCCCGCTCGCGTTATACCTGAAAAATCAGAGCACCCAAGGCCTTATCGCTTTCACGAATAATTGGTATCGCTAAATCTGCGCCTTTTTGATTGCGTTTGAAGACAATGGCTCCACGCCGGCTCCATATCTCCTTACAAGTCTCCTTATCTGGCTTATAAGTAAGGGAAATAAAATGAGAGAATCCTATTCTAAAACCATCAAGTTGTAAACATTTCTTCCTTGGAAATTTCACTATTAGTTCATCCAGAAAGTCGAGGACCGGCTGACGGATCGAGAATGACACCTTGTCGGAAGAGAAAGATGAGTCGATAATAATGACAAAGACATGCTTATTCAAAAAATTAATACATACTCTCACTTCGCATCTTTTGTGGCATATCAAGCGACGCCAAGCACTCAACACCAACAATCTTGCGACCAACTCGCCCTGGCATCCGGCTTCCAGAATTCCACCAGACTGGAAGGCTCCATCCAGTTCCCTCAAAATTTCAACTTCACTATTTTCCTCAGAAAGCACTTCGAGTGCAGC
The DNA here is from genome assembly GCA_910592005.1 of Funneliformis mosseae. Lineage (NCBI taxonomy): Eukaryota > Fungi > Glomeromycota > Glomeromycetes > Glomerales > Glomeraceae > Funneliformis > Funneliformis mosseae. The sequence goes on along the minus strand of CAJVPP010000284.1, from coordinate 3,090 downwards.
TTCTGAAAGAACTGGTTCAAATGGATATGTAACAAGAAGCCTCTTCCGTTCTTTATCAATGGCGACAAGTGTGCCCATATGTGCCTTGACAAGGTCTGATGCTCGCTTGAGGTCGGGGAAACATAAAGGGAGGAAATGCAGGCAACTAGAGCGAGAGCTGCTGTACGCTTTAGCCTATAATCTTCAATTTGACTCCAAGCGGATGCTCCACCAAGGAGTTTGTGTATTGCAAGCCGCACCGCACTATCAAACTTGTCGGTATCATCAGGTGCCGCTAACCAATAAGAGCTCCACAGTGGTCGACCGAATCTGATAATATCGTATCCTTCACTATGTTCTATCTGTGGGATTCCGTTCACGTTCCTATAAAAAACTTGGATAAGTTATTCAACACAACAAAAGTCACGTAAAAGAAACAAAGATGACAAACCTCAAACAGTCTGTTGTCGCTATGTAGATAAACGGTTTGTGTGTTTCAAGGTTATAGTCTCTCGCCTGGATAATGAATAAAGAAGTTCTCATGCATTAAAATTTTGCGCAATTCAATTAAGTAAGACAATCGATCATCTATACTTACTGAAGGGCCCATTTCTTTCCAGGGCGCCAAATTGACAACGGAAGAGTTTGTGTCAGTTAAGATCCCAACTACATAAAGGCGATTATCTCTGAGTGCTCGACGAACGGCCCTAAACGGTATATTTGTTTCTCCATAATTAGTCTTATCTTTATCTACAAAAAAGAATCAGAGCATGAGTCAGAATTAAAAATACGTGTTCGCCAGAGAGCAGCTAGCACTTACTGAATAAAGAAGAAGCTTCATCGAAAAAGATATGTATTTTCTGTTTGCTTGTGCTCAATCCAAACTTTTCTCCAGAAATCTTATTCTCAACAATCCACTTTTTACTATCAGAAACTTTATTCCAGAAAGCGGCCTCTGACTCCTAAAAGAAGAAGTTTAGCATAATAATAACAATAGTAACAATCAACTGTGTATGTTATCTAACCTTTTTACTTAGTAAGCCCGCAGGTTTTGAGAACAGATCCATTTCATAATATGTTTTCATCATGGCCCGGATCCACTGTCCTGCTGCTGCATGGGCAGTATTTATATCTTCAGCAGCCTTCAATTCTTTCAACATAATATCACTCATCGGCGTTGCCGGTGGATAACCGGTTGAACCTTTGCTACGAAAACACACATATATTAGAGGAATCCCTTTCGATGAAAGTTCGCAAATCGATCTGGTCTTCCCGTAGCCAGACGACTGGACAACAGCCAAGTAATTGTAAGATACACTGTCACTGGCGACTTCTTTTAAGCGGTCAATCAACCCAGTCAGGAACTTGGCGGGCTCATGAAACTCAATTTTGAATGCATTGTCCCAGACTAAAAAAACGATACTTAGTACCCTATTAGTTTTAAAAAAGCCAAAACACAAGAACAAACCTGTAATGTTCTCCGGTAGTTCATGCGTGGGTTTCGAAATTAGTTTCTCTCCTAGAAGAATTCATAAAAGAATTGTCTATACCTAAGTGCCATGCTGTAACAGCATTCGAACTATTCTCCCTCCGTTTCTCTTACTCCACCTAACCAAACGTATCATATCTTGCTTGTTTGCCTTTCAAACAAGTTTACGTATAAACCTTTGCTACGACTCTGCTCTATGTCCCAATCCCAACGCAAATCGTAATGCATTTCACTATCCTCCCAATAAACGTGTATTTCATTGCTCGCTTACCCTGTTTAGATGCCATATATGCAGCGTAAACCTCAGGGTGATCCTTTGCGTATTGAATTGCAAAGTTGGCATATTCGACTTGGTCCATGTTGTGTTGTCAGGTTATGAGAAGTACGTAAAGAGCGTGTAGCTGCGCGTTTTTATCTTGCATATCATACGCCGGACATGATCATTTTCATATTTAAAAAAATTCGTGTAACTATAATTGAGTTACCGTAGAGCACTGACTATACTACCCCCCCCCCCCGTGTAAACTACCCCCCAAGGTTTTGGGCTGAAATTTTGTAAAAACAAGTCAAAAGCAAATTATTTTTATTCAAAAATTATAATTTTATACAAAATAAACGAAATTAAGTGAAATTAAAGATTATTCCAATTATTATACTCGATTTCGTCATTATCATTATTTTCTTCTTCATTTTCATCTGATAACTCATTTTCTTTATCTTCATCCATCATAAGATCATCATAATCAAAAATCATATCATCTTCCGAACCATCAGTTTTAACTGAAATTCCACAACATTTAAATGATTTACGAATCAAATTTGAATCAACCTTCTCCCATGCATCTTTTACCCATGAAGATACCAAAGAATATGATGGTTTTTTGATACGCCCAGCCGGAGTTAGATCATGAATTTCATTTGTCATCCAATCATTATAAAGTTCACGAACCTATATATTAAAAAAAAAGAAAATTTTAATTTTTTTAATTCATATTGTAATAAATATAACAGTAAATTAATAACTGATACTTACATTAGATTTAAAGCTTTTATTAACTGCTACATCAAGAGGTTGTAATCTAGATGTTAATCCACCAGGAATTACTGCAATATTAGTATGAACTTCATCCAATTTTTGTTTAACAGAATCAACTAAATGACCACGAAAAGAATCTAAAACAAGAAGAGATCTAGGATTTAATAATTGATCAGGAGTTCTTTTAGGCCAAATATTATTAATCCACCAGATCATTTCTTCTTCATTGACCCATCCTTTTGCATTAGTTCTAATAAATATATCATTAGAAAAATCTTCTTGAGGTTTATTTTTCAATTTAAAAATAATAACAGGAGGTAGTTTTAACCTATCAGCCATACAACCTAACATAACTGTAAACATATTTCTTTTATGTCCTGTAGTTTTAATATTAATAGTACAGTCAGCCCTGTTTATAATCACCCCATATATAATCACATCCTGTTTATTATCACCTAATTTTAATGTCCCGAAATTATAATGTTAAAATATACTTTTTATAATCACCGCTATATACTAATCACTATCACCAGTATAAAAGAAAATTGTATATTCAAACAATTATAAAATAAACTATTTATAATCA